>APFE030385614.1:32836-120274 GCA_000404065.3 Pinus taeda
TTTTTTTTTAAGTCTTCTCATGACATGATGAACATGGTGAGATTATTTACTAAGTAAAGGCTAACATCCTCTAGTGGAATGCTTAATGACAATAATTTCTATTTCTATTTTTATTTGAAGCATTGTTTTTTTTTTTAAGCATTGTTTTTTTTTGAAGCATTGCTAGTTTTTTTGAAGCATTGTTTTTTTTATGTTTTTTTTTTAAGCATTGTTTTTTTTTAAAGCATTGTTTTTTTTTAAGCATTGTTTTTTTTTTAAGCATTGTCTTTTTTTTTAAGTCTTCTCATGACATGATGAACATGGTGAGATTATTTACTAAGTAAAGGCTAACATCCTCTAGTGGAATGCTTAATGACAATAATTTCTATTTCTATTTTTATTTGAAGCATTGTTTTTTTTTTTAAGCATTGTTTTTTTTTGAAGCATTGCTAGTTTTTTTGAAGCATTGTTTTTTTTATGTTTTTTTTTTAAGCATTGTTTTTTTTTAAAGCATTGTTTTTTTTTAAGCATTGTTTTTTTTTTAAGCATTGTCGATTTAAAAGGAACAAATAATAGTGTATTCAATAAATATATAATAGAAGCAAATAGCTAGTACACAATAGAAATTTATAGTAGCTTTTATGAGGTTGCATGCCAAAATGAACAAATAATAGTGTATTCAATAAATATATAATAGAAGCAAATAGCTGGTACACAATAGAAATTTATAGTAGCTTTTATGAGGTTGCATGCCAAAATGAACAAGTAAAAGGAACAAATAATAGTGTATTCAATAAATATATAATAGAAGCAAATAGCTAGTACACATTAGAAATTTATAGTAGCTTTTATGAGGTTGCATGCCAAAATGAACAAATAATAGTGTATTCAATAAATATATAATAGAAGCAAATCGCTGGTACACAATAGAAATTTATAGTAGCTTTTATGAGGTTGCATGCCAAAATGAACAAGTAAAAAGTATAAATATGTTCTTGTCTTTTACTAGATGATGCAAATAGAAATTTATAGTAGCTTTTATGAGGTTGCATGCCAAAATGAACAAGTAAAAAGTATAAATATGTTCTTGTCTTTTACTAGATGATGCAAAGCTAATCTTCTCATGACATGATGAACATGGTGAGATTATTTACTAAGTAAAGGCTAACATCCTCTAGTTGAATGCTTAATGACAATAATTTCTATTTCTATTTTTTTTTGAAGATAGAGTAACTATTTAAATTCTAAAATACTCCTAGAAATAAATTATAGAAATTGTAATGTATAATGTAATCTATGATTATAATTTATAGTAGCTTTTATGAGGTTGCATGCCAAAATGAACAAATAAAAGGAACAAATAATAGTGTATTCAATAAATATATAATAGAAGCAAATAGCTAGTACACAATAGAAATTTATAGTAGCTTTTATGAGGTTGCATGCCAAAATGAACAAATAATAGTGTATTCAATAAATATATAATAGAAGCAAATAGCTGGTACACAATAGAAATTTATAGTAGCTTTTATGAGGTTGCATGCCAAAATGAACAAGTAAAAGTATAAATACGTTCTTGTCTTTTACTAGATGATGCAAAGCTAATCTTCTCATGACATGATGAACATGGTGAGATTATTTACTAAGTAAAGGCTAACATCCTCTAGTTGAATGCTTAATGACAATAATTTCTATTTCTATTTTTTTTTGAAGATAGAGTAACTATTTAAATTCTAAAATACTCCTAGAAATAAATTATAGAAATTGTAATGTATAATGTAATCTATGATTATAATTTATAGTAGCTTTTATGAGGTTGCATGCCAAAATGTAAAAAGTATAAATACGTTCTTGTCTTTTACTAGATGATGCAAAGCTAATCTTCTCGAACATGGTGAGATTATTTACTAAGTAAAGGCTAACATCCTCTAGTTGAATGCTTAATGACAATAATTTCTATTTCTATTTTTTTTCTATTTCTATTTTTTTTTTAAGCATTGTAAGCATTGTCGATTTGAATAGAGTAACTATTTAAATTCTAAAATACTCTTAGAAATAAATTATAGAACTTATGATGTATAATGTAATCTATGATTATCGCGGGGAACAAATAATAGTGTATCCAATAAATATATAATAGAAGCAAATAGCTAGTACACAATAGAAATTTATAGTAGCTTTTATGAGGTTGCATGCCAAAATGAACAAATAATAGTGTATTCAATAAATATATAATAGAAGCAAATAGCTAGTACACAATAGAAATTTATAGTAGCTTTTATGAGGTTGCATGCCAAAATGAACAAGTAAAAAGTATAAATACGTTCTTGTCTTTTACTAGATGATGCAAAGCTAATCTTCTCATGACATGATGAACATGGTGAGATTATTTACTAAGTAAAGGCTAACATCCTCTAGTTGAATGCTTAATAATAATAATTTCTATTTCTATTTTTTTTTCTATTTCTATTTTTTTTTGAAGCATTGTAAGCATTGTCGATTTGAATAGAGTAACTATTTAAATTCTAAAATACTCCTAGAAATAAATTATAGAACTTGTAATGTATAATGTTTACTAGATGATGCAAAGCTAATCTTCTCATGACATGATGAACATGGTGAGATTATTTACTAAGTAAAGGCTAACATCCTCTAGTTGAATGCTTAATGACAATAATTTCTATTTCTATTTCTATTTTTTTTTTGAAGCATTGTAAGCATTGTCGATTTGAATAGAGTAACTATTTAAATTCTAAAATACTCCTAGAAATAAATTATAGAACTTGTAATGTATAATGTAATATATGATTATCGCAGAGTAACTATTTAAATTCTAAAATACTCCTAGAAATAAATTATAGAACTTGTAATGTATAATGTAATATATGATTATCGCGGGAGGTTGTTGTGTACATTTCACTGGTTGGGAGGAACATGTTTATTCCTACTTTATTTCTAGTACTAATATAAGTGAAAAGTTCAACTGTATTTGTTAATTATCATAAATGTTTTATGGAGTGTATGAACTAATGGACAATAATATATGGTTGTAAAAGGAACAAATAATAGTGTATTCAATAAATATATAATAGAAACAAATAGCTAGTACACAATAGAAATAGAAATTTATAGTAGCTTTTATGAGGTTGCATGCCAAAATGAACAAGTAAAAAGTATAAATATGTTCTTGTCTTTTACTAGATGATGCAAAGTTAATCTTCTCATGACATGATGAACATGGTGAGATTATTTACTAAGTAAAGGCTAACATCCTCAAGTTGAATGCTTAATGACAGTATTTCTATTTTTTTTTAAGCATTGTCGATTTAAATTTCTATTTTTTTTTTTTTTAAGCATTGTAGATTTAAATGTAATCTATGATTATCCATATGATCAAAGAATTCATAGAGGAAAATATGAGCAAGATTTAAATGAGAAATTTAGTAGAAAGGAATCACTTAAGGAAGAGTTAAAGAGACTTCATACCTAGAAAGGTAAATAATTAGGAAGAAATTTGAGACATTAACTGTAATTTGCAGCATTAAGATATTTGTACCAAGAAGGTCATAGATTCAAATCTTCTTGAATAATGAAACCCCGATACTATTATTGACAAATATGGGTTACAAGAGGGTATGTTAGACCTAATGACCAATTTATAGTTAACACCCAAGAAACCCTTGGCAACATATTACTAAAATAATTACAAAAACCAAGTAATAATTAGAAGTGAATCCTTAACTCAAGACCTAATGACCAATTCATAGTTAACACCCAAGAAACTTTTGGCAACATAATAAATACACTAATCTTCAAGGAAAAATATATTACCTGATGTATGTTGCTCACAAAGCTACCAGAAAATTGGATTGGAAGCCAAAAGATACTAAAGAGCAAAATGCCTTTTGTGGAGGATAACTCCCGACAAGTGCTACAAAGTTTTTAGACCATAGAGAAAGGGCGAATGCGAGATGAGAGGTTTAGGAGGGTATTCATCTGTTCAAATGACTACACGGTTGGGATCTAACAGTTCACGAAATAGTTTTCTCTCGTTGCAAGGGAAGTACCTACTCTTAGTTTTCTCTCGTTGCAAGGGAAGTACCTACTCTTTGTTAATTTTTTTTTGCTTGGTTTGAAGAATGGAGATTTAAACTTGAATTTCGTACTTTATATAATACTTTATATCACGAACATTGCTAATTGAAATACACCAAGCGGGCTATTCAGTATTGAATTTTATTAAAAAAAGTGTATATTAACCTCTAAACAACACTAATTGTGTAATTTATGGTCATGATATGTCCACTTCCTTCGAAAGAAGGCGATCTCTATTGAAACGTCGACTTGGATTTCAAGGAATGGAACTTGGGTCAAATCTTTACACAAAACCTATTATGCATTAGTAAAAGCGCATATATATATATATATACTTCTTTTCTATGGAAGGAAAACATGTTTTTCTTTCTTTTTCTGGAGGTTAATTTGGATTTAGGAAAATAGAGTTTGAACGAAATCATTGATTACAGAAAATTTATTAGCATAAATACAAGGATCATTCCAACAAATATAATTATAATGGTCATAAAACGGGTGCAACTGACCGAGGTGGCAATTGGGTATGCTGAAAATCTAAGAAGAAATTAAATACATTCAGAATAACCGTACAAATATAATTATAATGGTCATAAAACGGGTGCAATTGACCGAGGTGGCAACTGGGTAGGCTGAAAATCTAAGAAGAAATTAGATACATTCAGAATAACAGATTGATAAAGCTATAGATGAGAAGACAATAGATACATATAATAAATTTGACAAACCAAAATAAAAGACAAGTTATGAAACATCATTCACATCATAAATTCATTATATCCAGAAAAATGTTAGGACTGTAACTCATCGATAATAACCTGAACAGAGCAGTTCTGTGCATAGCTTAATTCATCATCTCCTCCTTTCATTCGCAGAATTGATTCCGACGGCTTCCCAGCTACCATTGCAGGAGAAGAATATCATAGCTACCAACTCAGAACTGATTCAATGAATGACTCTCGAAGAGGGATGTGCCTGCCTCCAATTTATAAGTGTCCTGGAGTGCTATTAATACAGCTTCGACTGTTGAGTGCCATTCCTTACCGTTACAGCGACTGGGGAGTTAGTAACCGTCGGGATTTGGCGCTTGATGGAGGCACCTGGCGGTGTTGCAGTTTTTCCGGCTGATTGAGGTACTTGGCACCGCAGACAACCTTCAACGATCAACGATCAAAATTTGTTCAATCGTCTAACACCACTAATCTACGGTGAACAACAAGACACGACAGCGGCGGGGGCAGTGCATTTCAAAGAGTAACGCCTTACGGCGTAATAAATATTAATAACATTATTTATAATATTTATTTTATATATAAATATTATAATAATATATAAAATAATTTGCTTTATTTAATATTTTTTAACATATTAATATCAATTGATATAATTATTGTAATATATGTATTATTTATATACAAATTAATATTTAATATGGTAAAATCACTAACCATAATTACTCATGATATTTTTCTTTCCTATAAATTTCATTAAATATTAAATAGTATCATGGTATATGAAATTTGGCTTTTTTTATATTAAATTGACCCAAAAATATATTAATTTTAGTTTGTGTATATTTTATTTCTAATGTAAATGTTTTATTTTTATTTATATTATTTTAATTTGATTTAATTATTCACTTTTCTTGATCTTCAATTATATTCACATAAATTAATAAACTTTTCTGCTTTTGCTTTAATTTCACTATTTTTTTTATAAGAGATAAGTAATAAACATTACACTGGTTTATCATGGAATTTGTCGGTCCATGGAACAAAAAAAATATATTAATTTCGACCGATGGAATTCTTTCAAATTTGATAAAATATCAAATAAGCGAGAATACTCCATGACTTGATGATGCTTGAATCTTGTTACTTGACCCCTAAGACCATTTGGCCTTTTATACGATGTTACATAGAAGAAGACACAATTCCCCTCAAGAGTTTACTTACAGAAACTAACTACGGATATTCCACAAATATGGGCATGACAAAATTGGATGCTTGTAGTAACAAATAATCTCAACGAAGTTGCATTTGTTGAAAGCATAAACTGAAAAACTCAAGCTAACCGTCCTGATGAGCCTTGGTCTTCAATACACTTGATGGTATCTGCATAGACGGAAAAACGTTTCTTAAATCCTTGTTCTAACAGTCAAGGATAATGACAGCAGACCAAAAAAATGAATATTAGAATAGTGAGAAATGCGGTATAACTTCATACTGCAGGACAGCATACACCGCTGTACCCAGTGTTTTGAAAAGATGTAAACAGAAAGAGAAAAAATAATTTCAAGGTAGTTTACCTTCACATGATGGGGCATGATCTTGACATCATAGGGTGGATCCAGCCATGCTTCACTTGAGTAATTCAAAAAATTTTCTAGTCTGCTTGTATACACATCGGCATAGCGTTGGATGTTATAAGCAAAGGCAGATTCCCTTCCTGTGTCTGTAAGAAAGGCTGCACCAAAGTAAGGATTGAACATAGCCTTCATTGCACACCGTGACTTTTGTCGTTCTTCATTTATTGCATTCAGGAGAGCATTGTCCGCATCATTTCTTGGCTTATTTCTTAGCAATGAGTGAAATTTTGCCAGAAATTCTTGTACTATGTGGAATTTTGCCTGCATGGAACTAATAAATATTAACAGCAGCAATATTTTACTTTCTAGCTTGATGCCAGCACATGGGCATTTTGCTTTCTAACCAATCTAGCTTTATCAGCACTAGAAATCTCGAGGAAAACTGTAAGATGACTTGATTGGAATGAGCCAGGCAAATCTGTTCAGGAATCATAATAGAAAGGTCCAGATCAGTTTACTTTGAATACTTGGAAACAAGGATACATATTGATGCATAACATGCATCTTTGTGGAACTAGCATACGATGGCACCCCATTTTGCGAGGTTAAAAATGTTCCCCTTCCCCATGGAAAATGTCATCGGGGAAACACTCCAGGTGCTTCCTCACATTCCATGAATGATAGCAGGGGTAAATGCTGCTAGAGTATATCATGTACTCCTAACCTAGAGGGGCTCTACGATACTTGAACCTATGGCCTCTTCGTGATCTCCGCTTTGAAACTTGTCTGTTCAAATTGATTGAACTTACTAATCTTGCTAGGTTATAAATATTAAGCATATTGCTTTTAGTGATACATAAAGGCAAATGTCAAAGTTGGAAGATAACCCAAAGAAGTAAACAATGATAACCCAAAGAAGCAAGATATTGTTCTATATGGCACAAAAGGATACGTGAAAACATACTTTCTAGATTTTTTGAATGCAGATTTCCACAGTTGTAAATTGTAATTCATAGTGAGAAAAGTAGTTTTAACAGAGCTTTTCCAGAAACTACTCTTCTCACTATACTTTCTAGATTCCACTTTTAACTTTCTAGATTCCACTTTTAAAAACCAACATGGATCCATACTAACCCTGGGTCTATTGAGCAACAAGAAGGATAAAAAAGGAACCAGGACTGTGCTTAAAAAATTTGGTTTAAGACGGATCTACTCTGATTTTTGAATTATTATTTTCTCTTTTGTTACTATGGTCCATGCTTTTCTACATATTTTTTATTATTATCATGACTGGATTTTGTTTTTTTCTGTTTTACAATACAGATCTCAACTATTATTTCATTTTGTTTTAGTCGTGTGACATATATTACACATTTTGTCCATAACAGGATGTAGAATGCACCTTACTTCTATCTATATAATTATACCTTAAATGCATATAAAAAATATACATATACCATAAAATGCATATACTATAAGTATTGATAAAAATGCATATACTATAAGTGCTCCAGAGAACACGTGTATTTAGAAGATTTGCTTGCACGAAAAAATGTGCTATATTTACCATTTGATGTAGATGAATACAAAGCATTTAATTACTTTACCTGACTGATAGAAAGTTTGGCCGTTGGCATGTCAAGCAAACTAATGTAATAGGCAGGGTATGCAAAGACAGCTTTGCACGAAGTTTGAAAATTCTTTGGAAGCACTCTTAGAGGATAGCATAGGCTGAATTGGATGTACAATGATACAATCCACTCAGAATTCAAGAAACCATTGACGATGTTAAAGAAAGATGGAATCATCTTGATACATGGTATTTGAGCCCAAATCTTGATACAAAAGAGAAAACTTAAACAGCAATTAATTGACGCACATATAGCTAATGCCATATCTAAGGTTATTAATGAGAATTTTAATGGCAAAGAAAGAAGAATCAAATTTGGCAATGATAAGACAAAGCCTCTCTTCTAAAAGGGAGAAACCTTCATCTTGTTAATTTGGCAGCTCAGTGACATATTCCAATCATCATCACTTGGATTTGGATTAGCAGATCTTGGAGAATTTCACATTCCCTTTTGGAGGACAAGTTTGGTTTCATGGGTGAATTTTGATGTTTGAATACTATTCTCTTGATCTTGGAGCTTGAAAATTGGTTTGATTTGATGATTGGATATACTCATTGTACAAGTACTAGTTTTCATGTTTATCTTGTCACATAATTAATGTATGAGATTTTCTCACTCTAGGTCTAAAATTGCCTTTAATTTATGCAAAATTGTGGAATTTTTTATCTCTTGACGCTTTGCATATGTTACATGTGTCATGTATAATGGGTATATGTTCCTAGAGGTTTGATTTCATTGAATACACCTTGATAAGTCTTCAATTCATGCACATTGAAGTATAAATTCCTTGGTCGTTGCTTGCATGCACTAATTTTCCATGCGAAGTTGCCTAAAGGTCTCCTTGATTGGGTTAAGTCTTTCCAAATCACAAAATCAACTTGACTCCATCTCTCCCAAAGGAAAGACATTGATCTAACCATTGGTGGTCCCTTAAAATAATAATTTTCTTGCCTTTTTCTCCTTCTCCTAGGCCTAACCCTAGTAGGTCATCTAGGGCATCAATCAAATTCCTTTGTAGCCATCCAAACACCTTGAATTTTGGTCCACTACTACACGGGTTTTATCAAGAGGTCCTCCAAGTTTGAGGCAAATCCGATGGTGGAACCCTGAGATATAGCAAGCTCTATCCATAAGACCAATTCTTGCCCGAGGTTGATTTGGGTTAGTGTCCTCACTTGGATCATTGCATTCAAATCTCAAAAGATAACTTGTCCTTTGATCCTATTCTCTCCCCTAATTAAGTCAAGCCCCTCCTTGGTTGATCAACTCCATACCCTTGACCTAGTCTTGGTCCACTTAGGTTCTTTGTGGTCCCACAACTCTACAACTCAAATTCCAGAAGGGCTACATAGAATCAATTTCTTCACAAAGATCCTTAAGCCAGGGAAGCCCCTAGTAAGGCATAGCCTCCAACCCTAGGCCTAGGTATCTTCATAGCCCTTCCTAGAGAGCTAATCACCTTGCTTTCAAAGCAAGCAAGCCAATTATTTGAGCCTCTCTTGTGAATAGGCTTTAGGAATCACCTTACATCTTCCATTGATCCATCCATTCTTGTGATTTTAGTTGTGTGGTCCCGCTTTTCGATACCATATACATTACTCCTCTCAGCTCATTACAATCCAATTCATCATATTTTCCATCCAAGTCCACATGTGTCCACTGGGTCCACAAGGAGTTAGCCTACCCTTCCCCTTGTTGACACCTTGGGTTGGGCTTAGAACAAAGTCTCGAAGGTTGAGGCAACTAAAAACAAAAGAAAAAGCATATTTGGCCACTCTAAAAAGGAAATTGTACTATAAAATGAAAAATATGGCTGGGACATACACATTTAGCATGTGGGCAAAAGCCAAGCATAAGCTCTACCCCTTATCTATGGCCATCACCCTAGTTCCTATGGACCCTAGATGAGCTTCATCCACATTAAGGAATCCATGACTGTCCTAACCCCTGGTGAGCGACGAACTGCCCCACCTTAAAAGGGGGTATCTACTGCTATATACTACACATCATACTCTCATTCCCTGGAGCCCTGAGAAGTTATGAAGAAAAATCAATCAAAGGCAAAAGGTATATGAAGAAGGGTGGAAAAACAAAGCCCTGGGTAACTTATGTACCACGATTTCTCCCTTCTACACTCATATACCCATATGTGGGTATCCCCATTATAGCTACCCTTGTACCATGACACATGGCTTGGAGCTTCTCCCCTGATCCCCACTCCATTTCATCATTATATTACATGCCACCTACAACTTGATGGATGTACCATGGACATGTCACCCCCTTTAAAGGATGAAAACACCTAATAAGTGTTGAAATTTCTAAGTATTCCCATTAGAAATTTCATATGTATTCTCTAGTTTATTTCGCTTACTTGTTAATTACGAACAAGTTATTTAACCATATAAATACTGAAATAAACACAATACAGTCTCAACCACCTACAAATCAACAGCTGAAAGAAATAGCCAACACATAAGTCACACCATTATTTTTTGACAATTCGTCCCCGGTAAAACCCAACTTGGGAAAATCGGTGCAACAATTCTGAAGGTTATTTTATTATGCAGTGTTTTTGAGTACAACTGGGTGCCAAACCGGCTCACCCGACAGAGAAAATAATCCGGCAGTGATACCTCTCTATTCGGAAGTAGATATTTAGAAAGTCTGCCCCACGAAACCCTCTTCGGCATAATCTGAAGCTCAGAGTCAGCCCTCCCAGCCTCTGCGTCAGCCCTTTGAGGCGCTACGTAGCCTCTACGACCCTTTGTGTCACTCCTGCAGCCTCTGCGTGGATGACATATGCCCTTTTGGCCTCTGCGCAGTGTCTTCAGCCTCTGCGTGGCTCCCTCTGGCTCCGCGTCTGCCTCTCTCTGCTTCCGTGCTAGTCTCTTGACACTATCTCTGCCTCTTTGCCTCGTACTCACTGCCCCTCACTACAACTGATCACTGATTCGATTTCTCTTAGCAAAACCCCACTCTAGAAAATCGAATGACTGATCACTCTGGTGTATTCTCCAATTGACCCTCAAGCCTCCTCTTATACTTTTCCTGTTGGTTCTTCAACGGCCGAGATTACATCTCTAATCAACGACTAAGATTAGATTTGGCTTGATCCACGTCATTTAGAACCTTCTCACCCAGTTTTATATTAATACCCATTAATATTTTATTTTTCCTAAGTTCAGACTTAGGAACTCTATTAAAAATATTAATTATTTTAATATCTCCTTAACTGGGTAGAATTTGCCCAAACCATTTCTAGGTCTTGGAGATCTCATGTGCTTTAGCACCTCCACCAATTTTCATGGCTAGAGCACATCCTATGCTACCCCAAATTAACACTCCCTCTTAGCGAGCATTGTGCTCTAGTAATACTCCACACTGAGCATCACTCTGATTATACGACACCGGTACCTCCACTGATACTAGGCCTCCTCGCCCAAATCCTTTGCATTGCTGCATCCTGTACTGCTGCCCATGGCCCTATCATTGCCACTGCCGTATCCGTACGACAACTCTCTCTACATCCGTGCTGTTGTTGGTCCTTTCTCCCAACACTGCATCTGCATTACAACCCCTTCTCATCATGCTGCATTGTTCCACTGCTAATTGCTATTACACTGCAACTCAATTACTAAGAAGTAAGTAACTGATCCACCCAACTATTGACATCCCTGTCAGACTAGAAACGCTCCCGATGCTGAAGCTCTCTCTGTCGCTATCTCATGTTCCCTCTACTGCCTCTGCGCTGCTACAACAATTCCCTGTCTCTCGCACCACTGCAAACCTCTCTGTGCCATCTTGCAATACTGCAACCTCCTCTGTGCCTCTCGCACTACTACAACCCTCTCTGTGCTGCCCGAGACTACTGCACTGTAGCACTCTCAGCCGCATCCGTTTCTACCGACATCCGCCATCCTACTACTCTCACTTCGGGGCTCCCGTAGACAAGTATAATCCAAGAGTTTGGGTACCTCAAGGATCTTGCCCCTTATCGCTTATAGTCTTCCTCACTATAACTCGATGTCTCCCCACCTCTTCTCTAGAGATATATGAGCACTCATGGCGCAATCGTCATCCTCTTCTACCTCCTTTTTCGTCTTCGCTGACGCTGCCTTGGAGTTAGACACCTCTCCCTTATTCTTGATTCTTGGACACTGGTTCGCATAATGCCCAAGTTCCCCACAGTTGAAGCACTTAATCTTGGATAGGTCATTTTTCTTGGTCTTCTCCTGCTTCCCCGCAGATGCCAGAGCTGCATCCTCTTCCTCTTCTTTCTTGATTCAAACTCCTTTGCTGCTACTTCCCGTCTTGGATAGTCGTCTGATCTCTTCTTGGCGAAGAGATGCCCACAATTCTTCCCAATCTAGAAGATTCTCCCTGCCCAGAATGCTCTGGATGAATGTCTCCCACTCCTCAAAGACTGCGTTTAGAGTGGTCCTCACTATCAACTCCTGATCCGGCATGGCCCCTATGGAAGTCAGTTGGTCTCGAATCTCCTTCAATCTATTGAGGAAGTGATCTATTTGCTCCCCCTTCTGCATTTGGTATGACCGCAACTCATTCTTAAGTAACATCTTCCTCTGCACAGAAGTATGCTAGTATAACGTCTTCAAGGTGTCCTACATTTTCTTCGTCGTTTCCTTTTCGGCAATATGTTGGACCACATCATCCTTAACCCCATCAAGGATTATGCATTTCGCCTTGGCCATTGCTACCTCGTACTTTTCATTGTCAGTTGGGTCAACTGGGATAGCCACTGTTCTCAAGGCGAAGGCCTTGATGTGATGTCTATCTAGAATCAATAGGATCCTGGCCTTCCAGACCAAAAAGTTGGATACCCTGTCCAGCCTGTCCTGATCCCTCAGTCCATTCATGACCATCTCTCTGCTCTTCCTTTTGACTCCTTCAAGTCTCTACTTCCCTTTGGAAGTTCTCTACTAGACTCCCTCTGAGTCTCGATTTCCCTCCTGGAAATCCACCTGCCAACTATCAAGTGGCACCTCTCCAATCTCCTATGCTCCTGCAACACTGATTTGGATTTCTTGGCTAGAAATCCGCCTAGGTAGCGACTCTATCTACCTTGGTTTTGCCCCATTAGGTACTGTTTTGTCTCGGCAGCAACAACACCCCACCAGCTTCACTCTCCGCAATCTTCCCATAGCTTCCTATGCCCCAACAACTGAAGGACTGAGCCTCTAGGCTCTGCGCAATCCCGACACTGGCTGAAATGCTCCCCTAGCCAACTGCGTCAACCCTCTTGGTCTCTGTGTGGCTCTTCGTGAGCCTTTTCTGCCCTCTTCAGCCTCTGCGCTGGCCTCTCTCTGGCCCGAATTGATGACACAGTCCCTTTGCATTAACCCTTCTCTACTGCTTTCTGCAAGGAACAACTTCTGTCACTCGGGACAGCTATTTTTGCTACAAATGCTTTGCTTGAGCTGGTGCCTTCAGCTCTCCTGTGATCTGCAACTCTCTGATACCATGTTGAAATTTCTAAGTATTACCCATTAGAAATTTTATTTGTATTCTTTGGTTTATTTCGTCTACTTGTTAATTATGAACAAGTTATTTAACCATATAAATACTAAAATAAACACAATACAGTCTCAACCATCTACAAATCAATAGCTGAAAGAAATAGCAAACACACAAGTGACACCGTTACTTTTGGACAACTTGTCCCGAGAAAAACCCAACTTGGGAAAACGGTGTAGCAATTTTGAGGGTTATTTTATTATACAGTCTTGTTGAATACAACTGGGTGCCAAACCGGCTCAGCCAATAGAGAAAATAATCCGACAGTAATACCTTTCTATTCGGAAGTAGATATTTGGAAAGTCTGCCCCACGAAACCCTCTCTGGCACAATCTGAAGCTTAGCGTCAACCCTCCTGGCCTCTGCGTCAACGCGGAACTCATTGCGTCAGCCCTTTGAGGCACTCTTGCAACCTCTGCGTGGATGACACATACCCTTCTGGCCTCTGTGCGGTTTCTTCAGCCTCTGCGTGGCTCCCTCTGGCTCAGCATCTGCCTCTCTCTGCTTCTGCGCTGGTCTCTCAGCACTATCTCTGCCTCTCTGCCTCATACTCACCACCCCTCACTGCAACTGATCACTGATTCGATTTCTCTTAACAAACCCCGCTCTAGAAAATCGAATCACTGATCACTTTGGTGTATTCTCCAATTGACCCTCAAGCCTCTTATACTTTTCCTGTTGGTCCTTCAACGATCGAGATTACATCTCTAATCAACAACGAAGATTAGATTTGGCTTGATTCATGTCATTTAGAACCTTCTAACCCAATTTTATATTAATACCCATTAATATTTTATTTTTCCGAAGTTTAGACTTAGGGACTCCATTAAAAATAGTAATTATTTTAATATCTCCTTAACCAGGTAGAATCTACCCAAACCATTTCTGGGTCTTGGAGATCTCATGTGCTTTAGCCTCTCCACCAATTTTCATGGCTAGAGCACATCTGATGCTACCCCAAATCAACAATAGGGTCCTTGTTCAGCTCCCTTATTGAGTTTGGAGAAACTTGTACATGCCAAAGCCCACTATGGAAGGGCATGCTTGCTGAAAAGTGTAACTAGGTTCGGTCTTCATAATGACATGTAATTATGATTTTATGTGAAGACACGTAGATAAGAAAAATGTAATTATTATGTTGACTTGCTTCATGGGTTTCATGAGCAAGGGATTTTGTTTTTGAGTCAAGAATCCCATTGAGAGTCTTTAGGGTTTATTCATCTAGAGATAAAACAGTCATTGTCATGAAGTCATGTTACACTTTGTAATAGGTCAATATTGTTTATGTACAGTATCCTCCAAGAACTTGTCACCAAACCCCTTCAAGTTGGCCTACAAATCACGAAGAAACTGCAAGATGAAGTCGACCTAAACTCTAGTTGTCAAGTCGGCCTAAAGGGCAGTGAAGAAGGGTATATATAGCCCTACTCAGCCTCATTTGGAGATACACAATTTAGACAAGCATTCATTGGAAAAGTGCGAAGAGAAGGCAGAAGAAAGAGGGCTAAAAGGAGAGAGAAGGAGCAATAAAAGAGAAGTGCGAAGATTCTTCTGGGACAACATCTTCTAGGTATAGCGAAGATTCTTTTGGGCAGTGCGAAGTCTGGGCAACAGATTCTTTTGGGCAATGTGAAGTCTGGGAAGAAGATTCTTCTGGGAAGTGCGAAGTTTGGGCAACAAATTCTTCTAGGCAGTGCGAAGTTAAGGCAGTGAAAGTTCTCTAGGGCAGCAAGAGAGAGACTCTACTAAGTGACCAAAGTAAAGACCAAGGTTCTCTCTAGAAGACCTAGGGACTGAGATTCTCTAGGGAAATTGTGAAAGTGTAGTATGAGAAATAGAAACCGAGTTTCTCTAGGAGGAAAGGAAAATGAAGGAAGAGACAAAACATCAAGGTGGGTGACAAGGTTCTTGGGAGGATACTATAGTCAAGGGTCCATGTCATGGTCTTGGTACTTATTAATTGGAGATGTAGAAGAAGAATTTTATCGGGTTTTCCTCTCAAGAGGTGAGAGGTATTGGCCCTGAGTAGAGAAGCCTATATACTGTGTCACTTATCTTTATTTATTGGTAATTGTCTTGATGAAAAGAACACATTAAGAAGATAACAAAGAAAGGTCACAAGTAAAGAAGTAAAAACATATCACAAGCAATCATCAAGCAGAGAAATTGTTAACATTGAGCGCCCTAGATATCTCAACAGTGCCACTATGAAGTGCTCACTTGATTCCATGATTTGTAAACTCTTTTACTTGATTATTCTAATGATTTGTTGTACTGGAGGGCAAGGAGACACATTGGATCTTATGCAAGATTGCAAATGGGTGTCCATTTGGGTTTGGTCTCCCTATACATGGTCCAAACCCTCTAGGGGGCCACATTGGCACTTGTAGGCTGAGCGTACAGAGCCATGGGCCTCCACCATAGTAGAGAGAACTTCATGGATCCCTAGTACCATTTAGTGATTGTTCGTGTTCCACTTTTTTGGATGTGAATGATGCACCTGGATCACCATGCCCAGTGAACTTCACATTGCAGCATACACTCGGTAGATGTTCCAAGGTTTAGATGAGGTTGTGTCTCATTGTGGGAGACAAAAGGAGGGCTTATGTCATCATCCTAGCCCTTACAGATGGTTTGCAGGCATCATCGATCCACTTGGAGACCCATGAGGATGTCATTGTTCCCCCACACCCACTTGGGGACACCACATGTGACATGCTTGGATATCAAAGGGCCAACCCCCTTTTCACTATGTTTGGAGCCCATTCTCACACATTGGCACACTTTGGACTCCCTTAGGCCTTCTCAATGGTGCAACAACTCATCTTGTTTACTATTTTGTCCTCTTGAGAGGCTTATTTCACTAGTTTGAGCTATCTTGTTGGGCTTGTCACCAAGGAATGTTATTGTTGCACATTATTTTATTATTTGGGGCTCAATTAGGCCAATTAAGCTATTCGAACTTCCTTATGGATTGTATAAATTGATGAGAGGCTCATTCATTCCTCTTACCATCACTTGGATTTGGATTAGTAGCTCTTGGAGAATTTCACATTCCCTTTTGGAGAACGAGTTTGGTTTCATGGGTGAATTTTGATGTTTGGATACTATTCACTTGATCTTGGAGCTTCAAAATTGTTTTGATTTGATGATTGGATATACTCATTGTACACGAAGTGCTATTTTTCATGTTTATCTTTTTGTTTCTCTTGTCACATGATTAATGTATGGGATTTTTGCTCTCTAGGTCTAAAATTGCCTTTAATATGCGAAATTGTGGAATTTTTTAATCTCTTGACGCATTGCATATGTTACATGTGTCATGTATAATGGATGAATGCTCCTAGAGATTTGATTTCATTGAATACACCTTGATAAGTCATCAATTCATGCACATCGAAGTATAAATTCCTTGGTACCTGCTTGCATGCCCTAATTTGCCATGCGAAGTTGCCTAAAGGTCTCCTTGATTGGGTTAAGTCTTTCCAAATCACAAAATCACCTTGACTCCATCTCTCCCAAAGGAAAGGCATTGATTTAACCATTGGTGGTCACTTAAAAGGATATTTTTCTTGCCTTTTTCTCCTCCTAGGCCTAACCCTAGTAGGTCATCTAGGGCATCATCAAATTCTTTTGTAGTCATCCAAACACCTCGATTTTTGGTCTACTGTTGCACTAGGGTTTTATCTAGAGGTCCTCCAAGTTTGAGGCAAATATGACAGTGGAATCCTAAGATATAGCAAGCCCTAGCCATAAGACCAATTTTTGCGCTAGGTTGATTTGGGTTAGTGTCCTCACTTGGATCATTGCATTCAAATCTCAAAAGAGAACTTGTCCTTTGATCCTAGTCTCTCCCCTAATTAGGTCAAGCCCTTCCTTGGTTGATCAACTCCATACCCTTGACTTAGTTTGGGTCCACTTGGGTTCTTTGTGGTCCCACAACTTTACAATTCAAATTCCAAAAGGACTACATAGAATCAATTTCTTCACAAGGATCCTTAAGCCTGGGAAGCCCCTTGTTAAGGCATAGCCTCCAACCCTAGGCCTAGGTATCTCCATAGCCCTTCTTAAAGAGCTAATCACCTTGCTTTCAAAGCAAGCAAGCCAATTATTTGAGCCTCTCTTGTGAATAGGCTTTAGGAATCACCTTACATCTTCCATTGATCCATCCATTATTGTGATTCTTCTCATATCGGGACTCCTCCCATCGGTGAAAGTCCATAAAGAGCAGGGAGTCTTAGTTGAGGTGATAGTGTGCTATTGCTCCATCGTAGCCCCTTGACCTAATAGTTGCTTTACATGATCCCCTCCTAGGACCCCTACGAGTATGATCGTTAACATTTTTGGCGTCGTTGCGGAGGAGGAAACAGGTCTACCTCCCTAGTGAATCATTGAGGGATTGATTCATAAGCGACAAGTCAAATATTCCTTTGGCGACTACATTCATTGTCCAATTCCCAATTTACTTGAAGGTGACAACATTCCTCCTTTAATTAGGGCTGTTGTAAGAAGGGGAGAACGAACTCCATCACCTATTAGAACTAGCCTTCTCCCTGAATTTGAAAAGGTTGGTGATAACACTTTGGAGATGGCAACCAATTCCACCACCGGCCTCCTAAACCAAGACCAACCATAAATGTCACGAAGTGAGAGGCATTTGGTTAGTGTCTTTGCCCCTCTGAACTTGCATAATGACACTAAGCCTTTACCCGAAAAAAATAACAATTGGCTACCCGAGTTCAAGGGTGATGCTACTATAAGTGCTCGTGAGTCCATGACCATGTCGAAGAGTTCTATTGGAACATTTCTCCTACATTGGTATTCCATGAAGATAGGATCATGATGATTTTTGCGTTATCCCTTGAGGGGAAAGTTAGGGAATGGTACCCAAGTCTTCCCCCTGTATGTGTAGAAAACTTTGACTAATTTGAGGATATGTTCATGAGAAGATGGTCATGTGATGCACAAGGAACTTTCAACATTGAAATTTTTTACCAAATAAGTAGGGGAAGGGAAGATATCAAAGAGTTTATCCAAAAATTTGATCAGGTAGTTAGGGATATCTTTGAGCATTTGAGACCCCCTGATGATAGTATACTTGACAAATTCATTAAAGTTGTGGGTCGCAATCTAACATATGCATGAGGGGACAAGAAACCTAAGACATTGGCTGAGGCTACGGAATTAGTGATGGAAGTTGAACAAAACCTATGGATTAAAAAATTGATGTGGATGGACATCCTAAAGCTAAGGTTGAAGTCAAAAAGGGAAAATCTAAGGACGAAATTGAAAAAGCCCTTCTAGTGCTCCTTAAGAAAGTTGATAAGCTAATCGCGGAGATGAACTCACGAGATAGTTTATATCTGAACAAACTCACCACCTTGGAGAGGGCTCAAAAATCAAATTATATTCCTAAAGGCAAGCATTTCCCTAGGAGACAAAATGATGAAGACAAGCCTAGCACATCTCAAGTCCCAAACACTTTTAAATCCAACAAATGATGTGGAACAAGAATCATCCTCTGACGAGGAGCAAAGTAATGAGGATGAGAGTGAGGATGAAGAAATAATTGAGCAAGCTAACATCGTGGAATCTGAAGCCTTCAACATTTTGCTAGGTGGTTCATATACTCATCCCCCCATTAGTGAAGTGACTATTAAGGAAGAACTGATCCTTAATGTTGACGATAGTGGGAGATTTAAAGGGAACCAATACTTGAGAATGAATGATAAGAACCTCCCTTCTACCTCCAAGGAGTTTGGCGCAAAGGAATTGCTTCCTAAGAAACCACTTCCTAAAGATCCTCCTCCTAGGGAGCCCCCTAAGAAAGATCCCCCGAAGAAAGAAAATCCAAGGGGAACCCTCCAAAATGGGAGTCCAAAACCAAGCCGAAGGGTAAGGAGGTGGAACTTGATTTCGACTTAGATGTTGCTATAGGAAAGATGACCTTGCAAGTCCCTTTGAAGGAAATGTGAAACTCCCATGCCAAGAATGGCAAGTGAAGAAATCCCTCGGGTTTGAAAAGGAAGTGGACACGCCCATAACATTGCAAAACATTCACTTTTCCAAATCCAATCTGGGACATGAGCCATTCTTGCTCACCTTAGCAATCAATGACCTCCTCTTACATAACTATATGCTAGATTCAGGGGCTTCTGCAAATATCATGCCATTAAAGGTCATGAAGCAATTGAATCTTAGCATCATCCGTGAATATAGGGCAGTCTGTGGTTTCAACTCCAAGCCTATTGAAGTAGAAGGCTTGAGGGTTTCCTTAGCCATGAACCTTGATATATCCCTACTCATGGATGTTGTGGTCATAGATATTCCTGATGCATGGGGAATGCTTTTGTCTAAGAAATGGGGTGCTACTGTTGGTGGTCAACTACAAATGGGCTTATCCTATGTAACCATCCTACAATGTAATGGAATTCCATTTACCCTTTATAGAGAACCCATGTACCCTACTCACGTGGTAAAACTAGGACCACTCCTTTATTATAAAATTCCTAAGGCCAAGGAACCATCCCATATTCTTCCTTTTGAAGAGGTTTGCATCCTTAAAAGACCCAATCACTAGATGAACAAGAGGTGGGAGCCCAAAAAAGAGTACAAGATAGGGGACGTGGTCTTGGTGGGTGAAAGCCCTATGCCTGTCAAAATTCATGGAAAGGTTGGAGAAGATTATTACTATATTGCCAAACTTAACGACGAACTTTGGCTACTGTTGGTCAAATTAAGTTGTATCACCCCTTTCCTTGACACTTGACTCTGTGTCATATGCAGGTTAGTGTAGGATGCATTGCATGCTGATTTTCTCATTAGAACTAACATCATATGATATTATCATGATAGACTAACTGCATTTAGATTAAAAATTGCATTTAGAATAAAAATTTGTTTTCTTGTTGATTTTATGGCCTATTACTAAGCATGGGTGATCATAAGAAACCACAAAAATATGCTGCCCTGTGTGCTTGATCTTTGATATGTGCAGGTAATAGGTCTGCGGTCCCAAGAGAGTTTTGATGTTCTCATGACCTCCCACCTGAGAACGTTCGTGGACTCTTCCGAGAGCTCATGTCCCAATTGGAACCAGATGTTACCCACCATTCGTGGGTGGTATCATAGGAGAAATTTTTTCTCCTAGATGGTCCTTAGCTGGTAACCAGTAGCACCTTGCAGCCTAGCTCAATGTGCCATTATCTCTGCCACCTAAGCCAACCATGTGGTTCATCGCCCATTTTTTATGATCGTATGTTTGAAGGTGGGCCTCCCGACCCCAAAGGTATGGCTTTTCATTGGTATGGTTGAGTGATTTTGTTTATATATCATGGACTCCTTTGGGCATGGATTGGTGGGGGGATTCAGCGGAAAGAGTTGGCTAGGTCTATACTCTTGTCTCCTCTACCTAATTTGGTGGTTGGCCTTGTACCCTAGTCCTGTGAGATCTCCTTTACTGGCTATTAGCTTTAGAGTTGACACTACATGGGACATCCCGATTTTGGTTGCGTGGTCTCACTTCCTGATACCATATATAATATATATTACTCCCCTCTGCTCATTACAACCCCATTCATCATATTTCCCATCTGGGTCCACATGTGTCCACTAGGTCCACAAGGAGTTAGCATCCCCTTCCCCTTGTCCACACCTTGGGTCGAGCTTGGAACGAAGCCTCAGAATTTGAGGTGGCTGAAAACAAAAGAAAAAGCATATTTGGCCACTCTCAATAGGATTTTATACGATAAATGCAAAAGATGGTCGGGGCATACACATTTAGCATGTGGGAAAAATCCAAGCATAAGCTCTACCCTTATCTGTTGTTGATCTAAAGATGATCTGAGGTTGTCATTGATGTCAACCCAAGCAGCACCAAGGATGACTCTGAACTTCCATGGCACATTAGGCATCATCATTCATGGTTTCTCATTTCATAACCATTATAATAATACTCTACTCAAAAAAATCTATCGGTATATAGCTCTCCTCGTAATTCCTCACGGTTTGTAAGTTATTCAAGATTGAAGTTAGTAACCCCAATTAGTGGGCTAAAATCCCATGGGGTTATGGCAAGATATTTATCATTGAATTTGGTCATTGACTAGTCAATAATTAATAATTTTTTAAGCTCCTAAAATCCCTTCAACATTCTTTATAGAAGCCCCTCTCAACTCTATAAAAGAAATCTCATATATCCTCCAAAAGTAGTGATCGTGGCATTTTCACTATAAGTTTATTTCTGCAAAGTCTTAGATGCTGAAATTAAAACCCATTTGAGCCAAAATCCTAATGAACGTCATGACCAAATTTCAGATCTTGGTTCGCTATATTTTCGGAGATATGATCTGTGGAAGCTAGGGTTTTTGCAGGCTCCCGAATTTCATCTTAAAGAGGTGACCTTGGGAAAATCATCATAACTCTCTCTCAGAAGCAGATTGGAATTTTGTAAGAAGTGGCAGATAATGCACGGACTGTAGTTTCTTGTGTATCAATTTCAAAGCCAGAGGAGGATACAGTGACACGTGGCATGCCGTACAAGTTCGCTCTACTGAACTAGTCCATAATTAGGTCATTGTGAGAGATTGGGCATAACTTTGCCTTGAAGAATCCAAATTGGGTCAGACCTATGGCATTGAAAAGAAGATTCAAAGGGCTACTACAGGACCGAAGATCACATATTGGGGATCTGAAATCACAAAGATACATCAGATTCAATATCGTGCTCCTAGAAGGCAAGAAAAAAACTAGATCAAGTGTTGTCAAGGGCTGTAAAGGACCAGACGTTCTAGGGCAGCAAAGAGCAATGTGCAGCAAAATGATGCAGTAGAGGTAAGCTCTAGGTAAGTATCTTCTGTATATGCATGTTCATCTCTTAATTGCACTAGGTTCTTTGTATTTTAATTTGTTGTTTTTGTTTAGCACTGACATATGCTCTGCAGGATGAGGTAAGTTTTGCTATTATCATGTCATGGGTATTTCCTTGAAAACTTTTTGCAGGTATTATATATTCATCAAGAGAAGACTTAATGCATAATCTAATGTTCTGAAGAGTGAGAAAAGGTAGCATGACAAGAGCAACAATCAAGGTGTAGAACAACAACAAGAAGTTCACCACATGAAGTCTTCAAGTGGGCAGCACTGCATACATCATTGTAAAAGTATCATTGTACAAAGCCATTGTAAAAGCATCATTGTAAAAGTTGTACAAGTGTCTATTTGCCAAGAGTTGTAGAGGCAATGTTGGGAGGTCTAGGATCATCATTAGGTGGTTGTGTCATAGTTCGAGTTATGGTCTAGTGTGTTTTCTTCTTCTACAACATTCTATATCATTGTAAAGTGGACCATTTTCCCTGGTACGAGAGTCCATTCTTCTTTTATTCTTCTATAGGGTGGTAGGGTGGTGCTAGGCCAGTGCATGAAGTCACCAACAGGTTCAAGATTGCGAAAACTTCAGGGTGGTAGGGTGGTGCTAGGCTGAGTTGTAGGTCATTGGGTGTTGGGGCATCCGTTCAATTGACTCCTGAAGAATCTTGGGCGTTGGAGCATCCATCCAATGGGAGCTGGAGAAGAATGCTTTTCTAGATTCTATGAAGTTGGAGCTTTCTTTTCAATTGGAATTGAAGATTAAAGAATTATTAGAAAAGCATTCGGGTGGTTTTTGTCTAGGAGGGTGTTTCCACAATAAAAACTATGTGCATTTGTGTTTCTTTTGTTTATTGCTATCATTGTACAAACACTGATAATAATTGAAGATTAACTAATGCTCTGAAAGATTAATAATATACTAATTGAAAGGAATACTGATTCACCCCTCCCTCTCAGTATTTCCAACATCTATGGCCATCACCCAGGTTCCAATGGGCTCTAGATGAGCCCCATCCACATTAAGGAACCCATGATTATCCCAATCCTTGGTGGGTGATGAACTGCCCCACTTTAAAAGGGGGTATCTACTACTATATACTACACATCATGTTCTCATTCCTTAGAGCCTTGAGCAGTTATGAAGAAAAATCAATCAAGGGCAAAAGGCCTATGAAGAAGGGTGAAAAATAAAGGCCCGGGGTAACTTGTGTACCACGATTTCTCCCTCCTACACTCATATACCCAGTTGTGGGCTTCCCCATTATAGCTACCTTTGTACCATGGCACGTGCCTTGGAGCTTCTCTCTAAATCCCCACTCCATTTCATCATTATATCACATGCCACCTACCACTTGATGGATGTACCATGGACATGTCACCCCTTTTAGAGGATGAAACCATCTAATAGGGTCCTTGGTTAACCCCCTTATTGAGTTTGGAGACATATGTAGATGCTAAAGCCCACAATGGAAGGGCATGCCACTATGAAGTGCCCACTTGATTCCATGATTTGTAACTCTTTTACTTGATTGCTCTAATGATTCGTTGTATTGGAGGGCAAGGGGACACATTGGATCTTATGCAGGCTTGTAGCTAGGTTTCCATTTGGGTTTGCTCTCCCTATACAGGGTCCAAGCCCTCTAGAGGGCCACATTGGCACTTGTAGCGTGAGCATACAAAGCCATGGGCCTCCACCATAGAAAAGAACACTTCATGGATCCCTAGTACCATTTAGTGATTGCTCGTGTTCCACCTTTTTGGATGAGAATGATGCACCTGGATCACCATGCTCAACCAACTTCACATTGCACCATATACTCCGCAGATGTTCGAGACTCCAGATGAAGATGTGTCTCACCATGGGAGACAAATGGAGGGCTTATGTCATCATCCTAGCCCTTACAGATGGTTTGCAGATATCATTGATCCATTTGGAGACTCATGAGGATGTCATTGTGCCCCCACACCCACTTTTGGGGACACCACATGTGACATGCTTGGATATCAAGGGGCCAACCCTTTTTTCACTATGTTTGGAGCCCATTCTTACACATTGGCGTGCTTTGGATGTTGATCTAAAGATGTTCTGAGGTTGTCATTGATGTCAACCCAAGCAACACCAAGGATGACCCTAAACTTCCATGGCACATTGGGCATAATCATTCATGGTTTCTCGTCTCATAACCATTATAGGAATACTCTACTCAAAAATATCTTTCTATCAGTATATAGCTCTCCTCGTAATTCCTCATGGTTTGTAAGCTATTCAAGATTGAAGTTAGTAACCCCAATTAGTAGGCTAAAACCCCATGGGAATGTGGCATGGCATTTATCATTGATTTTTGTCATTGAATAGTCAATAATTAATAATTTTTTAAGCTCCTAAAATCCCTCCAACATTCTCTATAGAAGCCCTTCTCAACTCTATAAAAAGAAATCTCATATATCCTCCAAAAGTAGTGATCGTGGCATTTTCGCTATAACTTCATTTTTGCGAAGTCTTAGATGCTGAAATTAAAACCCATTTGAGCCGAAATCTTGATGAACGTCATGACCAAATTTCAGATCTTGGTTCGCTATATTTTCAGAGATATGATCTATGGAAAGTAGAGTTTTTGCAGATTCCCGAATTTCATCTCAAAGAGGTGACCTTGGGAAAATCGTCATAACTCTCTCTCTAAGAAGCGGATTGGAATTATGTAAAAAGTGGCGGATAGTGCATGGACTGTAGTTTATTGTGTATCAATTTCAGAGCCGAAGGAGGAAACAATGACACATGGCATGCCATACAAGTTCGCTCTAGTGAATTATTCCATAATTAAGTCATTGTGAAAGATTGGGCATAACTTTGCCTTGAAGAATCCAAATCGGGTCAGACCTGTGGCATTGGAAAGAAGACCCAAAGGGCTACTACAAGACCAAAGATCACATATTGGGGATTTGAAATCACAGAGATACATTAGATTCAATATCGTGCTCCTAGAAGGCAAGAAAAAAACTAGATCAAGTGTTGTCAAGGGGTGCAAAGGACCAGACTTTCTAGGGTAGCAAAGAGCAAGGTGCAACAAAATGATGCAGCAAAGGCAAGCTCCAGGTAATTATCTTCTATATATGCATGTTCATCTCTTATTTGCATTAGGTTATTTGTATTCTAATTTGTTGTTTTTGTTTAGCACTGACATATGCTCTACAGGATGAGGTAAGTTTTGCTATTATCATGTCATGGGTATTTCCTTGAAGAATTTTTGCAAGTATTATATATTCATCAAGAGAAGACTCAATGCATAATCTAATGTTTTGAAGAGTGAGAAAGGATAGCATGACAAGAGCAGCAATCAAGGTGTAGATCAACAGCAAGAAGTTCACCACATGAAGTTTTCAAGTGGGCAACACTGCATACAGTCATTGTAAAAGTATCATTGTACAGAGTCATTGTAAAAGCATCATTGTAAAAGTTGTACAAGTGTCTATCTGCCAAGAGTTGAAGAGGCAATGTCAGGAGGTCTAGGATCATCATTAGGTGGTTGTGTCATAGTTGGGGTTATGGTATAGCGTGTCTTCTTCTTCTACATCATTCTATATCATTGTAAAGTGGACCATTTTCCCTGGTACAGGAGCCATTTTCCTTGGTACGAGAGTCCATTCTTCTTTTATTCTTCTGTACGTTGGTTGGGTGGTGCTAGGCTGGTGCATGAAGTCACCAACAGGTTCAAGCCTGTGAAAACTTTAGGGTGGTAGGGTGGTGCTAGGGTGAGTTGTAGCTCATTGGGTGTTGGGGCATCCGTTCAGTTGACTACTAAAGAATCTTTGGCGTTGGAGCGTCCATCCAATGGGAGCTAGAGAAGAATGCTTTTCTAGATTCTAGGAAGTTGGAGCTTTCTTTTCAATTGGAGTTGAAGGTTAAAGAATTATTAGAAAAGCATTCATGTGGTTTTTGTCCTGGAGAGGGTTTCCACCTTAAAAACTGTGTGCATTTGTGTTCCTTTTGTTTACTGCTATCATTGTACAAACACTGATAATAATTGAAGATTAACTAATGCTCTGAAAGATTAATAATAATACTAATTGAAAGGAATACTGATTCACCCCCCCCCTCTCAGTATTTCCAACAATGGACTCCATTAGGCCTTCTCAATGGCCCAACGACTCATCATGTTTACTATTTTTCCCTCTTGAGAGGCTTATTTTTCTATTTTGAGCTATCTTGTTGGCTTGTCACCAAGGACGGTTATTGTTGCACATTATTTTATTATTTTGAGCTCAATTAGGCCAATAGGTTATCTGAACTGGCTTATGGATTGTATAAATTGATGAGAAGCTCATTCATTCCTCTCACCATCACTTGGATTTGGATTAGTAGCGCTTGGAGAATTTCACATTCCCTTTTGGATGACGAGTTTGGTTTCATGGATGAATTTTGATGTTTGGATACTACTCTCTTGATCTTCGAGCTTCAAAATTGTCTTGATTTGATGTTTGAATATACTCATTGTAAATGTAAGTGCTATTTTTCATGTTTATCTTTTGTTTCTGTTGTTACATGATTAATGTATGGGATTTTCGCTCTCTAGGTCTGAAATTGCCTTTAAGTTATGCAAAATTTTGGAATTTTTGATCTCTTGACGCGTAACATATGTTACATGTGTCATGTATAATGGGTGAATGTTCCTAGAGGTTCAATTTCATTAAATACACCTTGATAAGTCATCAATTCATGCACATCGAAGTATAAATTCCTTGGCAGCTGCTTGCATGCCCTAATTTGCCATGTGAAGTTGCCTAAAGGTCTCCTTGATTGGGTTAAGTCTTTCCAAATCACCAATTCACCTTGATTCCATCTCTCCCAAAGGCAAGGCACTGATCTAACCATTGGTGCTCACTTAAAATAATATTTTTCTTGCCTTTTCCTCCTCCTTCTAGGTCTAACCTTAGTAGGTCATCTAGGGCATCAATGAAATTCCTTTGTTGCCCATCCAAACACCTTGATTTTTGGTCCACTAATGCGTTGGGGTTTTCTCTAGAGGTCCTCCAAGTTTGATGCAAATCCGACAGTGGAATCTCGAGATATATCAAGCCCTGGTCATAAGAACAATTCTTGCCCTAGGTTGATTTGGGTTAGTGTCCTCACTTGGATCATTGCATTCAAATCTCAAAAGAAAACTTGTCCTTTGATCCTATTCTCTCCCCTAATTAGGTCAATCCCCTCCTTCGTTGATCAACTCTATACCCTTGACCTAGTCTGAGTCCACTTGGGTTCTTTGTGGTCCCACAACTCTACAATTCAAATTCTAGAAGGACTACATAGAATCAATTTCTTCACAAGGATCCTTAAGCTTGGGAAGTCCCTTGTCAAGGCAAGCCTCCAAGCCTAGGCCTAGGTATCTTCATAGCCCTTCTTAGAGAGCGAAACACCTTGCTTTCCAAGCAAGCAAGCTAATTATTTGAGTCTCTCTTGTGAATAGGCTTTAGGAATCACCTTACATTTTCCATTGATCCATCCATTCTTGTGATTCCTCTCATACTGAGACTCGTCCAACCAATGGAAGTCTGTAAAGAGTAGGGAGTCTTAGCTGAGGTGATAGTGCGCTATTGCTACATCGTTGACCCTTGACCTAGTAGTTGCTTTACATGATCCACTCCCAAGACCCCTGCGAATATGAGCAATAACATTTTTGGCGTCGTTGTCAAGGAAGAAATAGGTCTACCTCCCTAGTGAATCATTGAGGAATTGATTCATAAGCGACAATTCAAATATTCCTCTGGCGACTCCATTCATTGTCCAATCCCCTAGTTTACTTGAAGGTGAAAACATTCCTCATTTAATTAGGGTCGCTACAAGAAGGGGAGAATGAACTCCATCAACTGTTAGAACTAGCCTTCTCCTTGAATTTGAAAAGGTTGGTGATCAAACTCCCGAGATGGCAACTGATTCCACCACCGGCCTAAACCAAGACCAACCAAAAATATCACGAAGTGAGAGGCATTTGGTTAGTGTCTTTGCCCCTTTGTGCTTGAGTAATGACCCTAAGCCTTTACCCAAAAAATATAATAATTGGCTACCCAAGTTCAAGGGTGATGCTACTATAAGAGCTCGTGACCATGTCGAAGAGTTCTATTGGTACATTTCTCCTAGATTGGTATTTTATGTACATAGTATCATGATGCTTTTTGCATTATCCCTTGAAGGGCAAGCCGGGGAATGGTACCTGAGTCTTTCCCCATGATGTGTAGAAAACTCTAACCAATTTGGGGATATGTTCATGAGAAGATGGTCATGTGATGCAAAAGGAGCTTTCAACATTGAAATTTTTTACCAAATAAGTAGGGGAAGGGAGATATCAAAGAGTTTAGCCAAAAATTTGATCGGGTAGTTAGGGATATCTCTAACCATTTGAGACCCCCTGATGCTAGTATACTTGACAAATTCATTGAAGTCGTGGGTGGTCATCTGACATATGCATTAAGCGACAAGAAACCTAAGACCTTGGCTGAGGCTAAGGAATAGTGATGGAACTTGAACAAAACCTATGAATTTCCAAAATGGATGTGGATGAACATCCTAAAGCTAAGGTTGAAGTCAAAAAGGGCAAATCCAAGGACCAAATTGAAGAAACCCTTCTAGTGCTCCTTAAGAAAGTCGATAAGCTAACCGAGGAGATGAATTCACGAGATAGATTATACATGAACAAACTCACAACCTTGGAGAGGGCTTCAAAATCAAACTATATTCCCAAAGGCGAGCCTTTCTCTAGGAGACAAAATGATGAAGACAAGCCTAGCTCATCTCAAGTCCCAAACACTTTGGCTCCAACAAACGATGTGGGACAAGAATCATCGTCTAACGAGGAGCAAAGTGATGAGGATGAGAGTGAAGATGAAGAAATTAATGAACAAGCTAACATTGTCGAATCTGAAGCCTTCAACATTTTTCTAGGTGGTTCATATACTCATCCCCCCATTAGTGAAGTGACTATTAAGGAAGAACTAATCCTCAATGTTGACGATAGTGGGAGATTTAAAGGGATCCAATACTCGAGAAAGAATGACAAGAACCCCCCTCCTACCTCAAAGGAGTTTGGCACAAAGCAATTTCCTCCTAAGCAACCTCTTCCTTAAGATTCGCTTCCTAGGGAAACCCCTAAGAAAGATCCCCCGAAGAAAGAAAATTCCAAGGTGGAACTTGATCTCGACTTAGATGTTGCTATAGGAAAGATGACCATGCAAGTCCCTTTGAAGGAAATTCTGAAACTCCCACGCCAAGAATGGCAAGTGAAGAAAGCCCTCGAGTTTGAAAAGGAAGAGGACTTGCCCATAACATTGCAAAACATTCACTTTTCCAAATCAAATCCGGGACATGAGTCATTCTTGCTCACCTTAGCTATCAATGACCTTCTCTTACATAACTGTATATTGGATTTAGGGGCATTCACAAATATCACGCCATTAAAGGTCATGAAGCAATTGAATCTTAGCATCACCTGTGAATATAGGGTGGTCTGTGGCTTCAACTCCAAGACTATTGAAGTAGAAGGCCTCATAAATGATCTGAAGGTTTCCTTAGTCATGAACCCCGACATATCCCTAGTCATGGACATTGTGGTCAGGGATATTCCCGATGCATGGGGAACACTTTTGTCTAGGAAATGGGGTGCTACTGTTGGTGGTCAACTCCAAATGGACTTATCCTATGTCACCATCTCGCAGTCTGATGGAACTCCATTTGCCCTTTATAGGGAACCCATGTACCCTACTCACGTGGGAAAACCAGGACCATTCCCTTATTATAAAATCTCTGAGGCCAAGGAACCATCCCATATTCTCCCTTCTCAAGAGATTCGTATCCTTAAGAGACACTATCACAAGACAAAACGGAGGTGGAAGCCCAAAAAAGAATACAAGGTAGGGGATGTGGTCTTGGTGGATGAAAATCCTGTGCTTGTCAAGATTCGTGAAAAGGTTGGAGAAGATTATTATTATATTGGCAAACTTAATGATGAACTTTGGCCATAATCGGTCAAATTAAGTCCTATCACTCCTTTCGTTGACACTTGACACTGTATCATATGCATGTTAGGGTAGGATGCATTGCATGCTGATTTTGTCATTAGAACTAACATCATATGATACTATCATGATAGACTAGTTGCATTTAGAATAAAATTTTATTTTTTGTTGACTTTATGGCCTAATACTAAGCATGGGTGATCATAAGACACAACAAAAGTTGTGACGTTGCATCAAGGTTGAAGGTGTGAAGCTGCGAGGATGGAGCTACTGAAGTTGCTAGATCGAAACTGCAGTCCTAAAGCTAGGTCGAAGTCCTGAAGCTTGGGGTCAAAATTCTTGGTTGAAGCTGCATATAAGAAGTTAGCACTTGGTAACTTTGGAAGAGATCATCTATTAGAAGGAAGAACTGACTTTGTGGAGGAAGGTCTTTTGGTCTAGGGTCTTTATTACCGAAGGAAGAGTTCTTGACTGGGTTTTCCCCTATATAGGGATTTTTCCCTGTCTGTGCGCCTACATTTGGTATCCTTGATCTTCATGTTTTGGTTTTGGTAATTGCTTGATGAACTAAGATAAAAGAAGAACATAAGAAAGATAATAATAACTCAAAGAAATCACAAGTAATTATCAACAAGAGAAAATCTTTCTGACTTTCCAATTTTCCAACACGGTATCAAAGCTAAGATGAAAAAGGAAAAAGGCAGCCTAAAGATCTATTGAAGAAAAGAAGATTTTAGGAAGGTCATCAAGGAAAAGTACTATATAAGAAGAAACTACTATCTATAAGAACTATGTCTAGGTCAATGAAGGGAGAAAACAAACTAGAACGAGCCTCCAACTACAAGGTCTAGAGAAAGAGGGTAGATCTCATCCTCGAAAAGCACAAAGTTTCAGATCTTGTTCTAGGAAGAATCAAGAAGACTACAGATGAAGCAGAAAAAGCAAAGTTTAGAGAAATCGAGATCTTGGCTATGAACCTAATAGTTGATGGACTAGAGGACAACCTCATTCCATATATATCCAACATAGATTTCACTCAACAAAGTTTACTGTTGATTGGGGTTTGTGTTTGAACAAGTAAATCTCTCCATAAAGAAGGATGAACACTCCAAAAGCATGCTTGGACAAATGGATATATCTAGTTTATTAGGGAGAGATGAAGCAACTAATGGTAGATGCTTAGGAGGACATCGGACGACTTATGTGTTGATGTCCAGATCCTGAAGAGGGAGGGTGGTGTTGGTATTGGAGCTCTGACCTTGGATACACACATATATCCCTGGGTTGATGCTTAGTTAGTAAGCTTGATGGTACCTAGATTGGCTGCAAGATTTAGTCCATCTTAGTCCCACCTGGATAGATTACCCTGGTCAAGAATCTAGTCCACAGCACTGAGTGTGCTATAAATCTTGATAGTTCATTTTGGTGATCTTCCATGTGTTGGAAATACTGCGAGGGGGGTGAATCAATATTTCTTTTCAATTGTGACTTTTACCAATTAGATCACTTACATTTAGAACACAGAATGAACAATAAGAATAAATGCTTTTATTAATTTCTTAATAAATCAAGTACAATGTATATAGGGCTCCAACCCTAGATGAAGACACCGATTTTCAATCCCCTGGGGTCCAACCTGTTGACAAGCACCAACTTGGACTTTTGTGAGGATCCAACCTCTAGGGCATCATCTGTATCTTTTGAAGATACCAACCTTGCGTTTAGAGGCTCCAACCCCTAGGGCACCAACCCTTCTCTAGTACAGGCTCTGACTTGGTTTCTTTGAGGACATCGATCCTCTAGGGCTCCAACCTTATCCTCCAAGGCACCAACCTTGTCTTTTCGAGGCTCCAACCTCTTGCGCTCCAACCCACTGCAATACTTCGTCAAGATATGTTTGGTAGTAACTCATGGATCCCAAAATCTTCTTCACTGAGTTCTGTCAATCTTCAGCTTCATTGTAGTCTTCCACTTTACATCATCAATGACAGCCTTGTCATATAGAAGGTGTCACCACTGTTCTTCATGGTACCCAATCAAATCCTCCAAATTTACTTCATGATGACTTCAATACATCATCATGTCTCCAAGGATGTTTACAAGGCTTCTTCAAGTCTTACTCATGCACACAACACAGGTTCCAGGTGACTGTTCTTTTCACAGGTCAATAAACTTCAGACCCAAGCTTCAACCTTCCTATGAACAATAATCCTTCACCGCATCAGACCACTCTTCAAAATATCATACTGCCCAATGCACCATGCTGCACCAAGACTTCAACAATGACAATCCTTGCACCGCACTACACCACTGTCTAATGCACCACACTACACCAAGACTTCAACAATGACAATCCTTGTACCACACTACACCACTGTCTAATGCACCATGCTGTTATTATAGAATTTGCATGGCCCAGAACTTCCCTAAACTAAGGTTCTGTTCAAAAATTCCGAGCCCCTACAATGTTGGCCTTACATACTTGTCATAGGTGCAGATCCAAGTCCTCAAGTGACTGTCCAACAGTCCTTCTCTTCTACTTTGGCTACGGTTCTTAAGGTTGTGGTTACTTCAGGAGTCCTTCTCCACAGAAAAAAGAAACTCAAAAAAATATATCAGCAAAAAAATACGTGGTATCAATCTTCTGCTCCACGAAACCAAAAAAGTATCCCTTCCCGGTCTCCTTACCTCTTCTATCTCTTAACTATGAAAAAATCACCGAATTACCTAATTGAAATGAGGGTCTGTGGTTTCTATATATACACATTTTGTTGTTTGAACGAAGGGACACACCTCTGGAGTAGGCCGACATAAGTAGGCTGACATAAGTAGGCTTGCACTGGTTGTCTCAAGGACAGAACTATTTCCTTAACTTTAAAAATTCATTTCTCCCAAACCACTTGGAGTTTCGAGCTTAATAGTTCGTTGGAAAGGCAAAATTGCGCTCTTTAAGATGGTGTAGGTCTCATGGAGGAATTTTGCCTTTAAGGAGGTGAAAAATAATTTTTAAAATGTGACTGGTCTTGTATGAGTGTAGAAACAAAGTGTAGGGCTTCTTCTTCATGGATGGCTTCATTTTGTTAGGCTTCTTCATCAAAGCTCATAGGTTCATAAATGTCATCATGTCCCCAAAAGATAGTGCAGTGATGTGTCATCAATCATATGCAGCATGTAGTCTTTCATCATCATCGTATAGTCTTCCATTATCAAGATCATTGGAGGTAAGGACATCTAAGGTTATGGCTTCATAAGATCATCAAGACTATCAAAGGTAAGGACATTCATTACAAAGGTCATCAGGAGCTCCTAGATCATCAAGGTACATGAATGGCACTTGACACTTGGCACTTCCTCATTAGTGACTTGACATCTTCATCAATGACATTCTAGCATCTCAAGAATATTTGCCATCCCGGTCAATGCCATATTGACATCAATGACAACCTAGATTAACAATCTCCCCCTTTGTCATTAATGCAATATTCTTGCCATTTTTCTCTCCCCCTTTGACATCAATGGCAAATGGGGTGTCCAAGAACTCCCCCTGTCAAGCTGCTTCCTTTCTTCACGAATAATAGATCTTCATGGGTATGTTACTCCCCTATCATGGTGCTCTTCCTTCTGGCAATATGGTCCATGATAGATGTATTTCTTCATGTGATGAATCAACTCCCCCTACTTGCATAAACTCTTCTAGCTCATGAAAACTTGTTGTCTTGTAAACAAGTGGAAAAAGTATTCAACAATAGTTCTAAGAGATCATGTTCTTCAATGGAGAGTTCCTGAGAGATGATCTATGAATGTCCAAATATGACTCATCAAGGTTTTCATAGGATCCATCCATGAATAGCTTCTGCAAGAATGCCTAATCATCATAAGATCCCCCTAACTGTATGCATGATCTTCCTTTTGGTAGAGTCTCCTCATTAAATGCTTAGATTGTTGAAGATCAGGTCAATTGCATGTGTTGTTGGTTGGAGAGTTCAGGATATTTTCGGATTGTATTTGCTTCCTTCTCCATAATTGTGTAACACTCTTGCATGATTCTAGCTTGTGTAGGAGCCCAAGTCAAGTTACAATCACATTCCATATGTCCAATGTTATGACACTTGAAGTACTCTATGTTGTTCATTAATAAGAATTGATGACTTCTTGCAGAATTGCTTCTTGGAGATTGAAGGGGACCATTATATTTATCTTTGTGATATGCCCTACAATCTTTTGCCATGTGCCCAAAGTTTGTAAAAGAATAACAATAACCAAGATATAAACTTTGGTACTTGGGAGATGGATATTTCCTTGATGTACTTCTGAAGCCTTTCTGTCTTGGGATTCCTTGATAATATTCATTGCCATTTGTATTCTTGACATTATCTGCAAGTCTTCTTGGAGCGGGATTTCTTCCACTGTTTCCTTGACTCTTCTTCTTGCCTTCGCTGGAACTAGGAGCATCATTATTTCCATTAGACTTCTTCATGCCCTTGTTGTTTGATGTATGGTCATCCTTGCTTGACAATTCACCTTCATAGCCAAGACCTGATTTATCAAATAGAGATCTTTGATGGCAAAGCATGTCATCCAAGGCTTGAGAGCTCTTCAAGAGTTTATCCATTCCTTCAACCTTTTTCTTGAGAGAGACAATCTCTTCTTCCAATTTTTCTCAATCATTATTCATTTTAGCTAGTTGTTTCTCAAACTCTTCCTTGATACATATTGCTTCATTTGCTTCTATTTTAAGGGAGATGATATCTGACTTCATTTTGAATATTTCTTCATTTTCCTTGGCTAGACTGCTCTCCATTTCTTCCTTGATCCTTGTAGCTTTACATGTTCAGCCTTGAGAAGGTTGATGTCAGATTTTAGTTTGAAGATTTCTTCATCCTTTGCTTTTAGTTGACATATCATGGTGTTTCTCTCCTTTTCTGCTTCATCAACCTGTCCTTCTATGATTGCCAATGCTTCCATTGTCTTCTCAGCTCCTTGTACTAGCTTTCTTACTTCTTCTAGTTGAGATTTAAGAGAGGAGACCTCTACCTTGTATTGATCAATCTCTGCTTCAAGTTTGTTCAAGCTCTTGTGCCTTTGTTCAAGGTGAATTGACAAGGTATCTTCTCGTTTCTTTACCTAATCCAATTGATTTGTCATGGATATGACTTCTTCATGATGCTTTCTTTTATTTTGATGAAATTCCTCATTAAGCTTGGCGAGCACTTCATCTCTTTCTTGTACTTGAAGCTTGACAAGGTCAACTTCCTTCCTTGTTTGGTCTTGGTCACCAACTAGTGCTTTCTTCTTAAGTTCCTCGTTTTCCTTTTTCAAATTGATGATCTCTCCCATGGCAGCCATAAATTTAGAAAGGATATTTTCTTCAAAATCATCTTCATCCTCTTTATCTACTAGGTCTGCCTTAGTCTTATTGTCATCATTTTCAGCTATCTTGATGGTCTTTGGATTTCCTTCTTGCAATACATCATCTTCTTGATTAGTGATCAATGCTCCTTTTGAGTGAAGATCATGAAGTTTGTCCCATAGGCCTTTTGCTGACGAACATTTCTCTAAATTAACCTTGATAGAATTTGGTAACCCATTCAAGATTTTCTTTATTGCTCTTGCATCGTACTCCTTGGATTCTTCATTCACTGGGTCATCAGTAATCACTGATTTCCATACATCAATGCCTTGAGTTACTAGGAAATTCCTCATTCTCATCTTCCATATCTCAAAATTTCCATTGAATACTGGAATCTTTTCAAATTGATTGTCTTCAGTTTTGATGGTTGAGGAGGAGACATCTTTAGAAGGATTGGAGGATTTCTTCCTTGACTTCCCCATTTGTGTTCTAAATGATCAACCTTCAAGCTGTTAGGCTTTGAGTGAAGGCACTGCCTCTGATACCAATTGTTGGAAATATTGAGAGGGGGGTGAATCAATATTTCTTTTCAATTGTCACTTTTACTAGTTAGATCACTTATATTTAGAACACAAAATGAACAATAAGAATAAATGCTTTTATTAATATCTTTAATAAATCAAGTACGACGTATATAGGGCTCCAACCCTAGATGAAGACACCGATCTTCAATCACCTAGGCTCCAACCTGTGACAAGCACCAACTTGGACTTTTGTGAGGATCCGACCTCTAGGGCACCAACCTTGCGTTTAAAGGCTCCAACCCCTAGGCCACCAACCCTTCTCTGGTATAGGCTCTACCTTGGTTTCTTTGAAGACACTGATCCTCTAAGGCTCCAACCTTAGCCTCCAAGGCACCAACCTTGTCTTTTCGAGGCTCCAACCTCTTGGGCTCTAACCCACTGCAATACTTTGTCAAGATATGGTAGTAACTCACAGCTCCCAAAATCTTCTTCATTGAGCCCTTTCAATCTTCAACTTCACTGTAGTCTTCCACTTTACATCATCAATGACAACCTTGTCATATAGAAGGTGTCACCACTGTTCTTCATGGTACCCAATCAAATCCTCCAAGTTTACTTCATGATGACTTCAGAACATCATCATGTCTCCAAGGATGTTTACAAGGCTTCTTCAAGTCATATTCATCCACACATCACAGGTTTTAGGTGACTGTTCTTTTCACAGGTCAATAAACTTCAGACCCAAGCTTCAATCTTCCTATGAGCAATAATCCTTCATTGCATCAGACCACTGTTCAAAATATCACATTTCCCAATGCACCATGTTGCACCAAGACTTCAACAATGACAATCCTTGCACCACACTACACCACTGTCCAACGCACCATGCTGCACCAAGACTTCAGCGATGACAATCCTTGCACCACACTACACCACCGTCCAACGCACCATGCTGTTATTACAGAATTTGCATGGCCAAGAACTTCCCTAAACAAAGGTTCTATTCAAAAATTCCGAGCCCCTGCAATGCTGTCCTTACATGTCACAGGTGCAGATCCAAGTCTTCGAGTGACTGTCCAACAGTCCTTCTCTTCTACTTCGGCTAAGGTTCTTAAGGCTGCGGTTACTTCAGGAGTCCTTCTCCACAGTAAAACTAAACTCAAAAAAATATATCAGCAGAAAAATACATGGTATCAATTTTCTGCTCCACGAAACCACAAAAGTATCCCTCCTCGGCTTCCTTACCTCTTCTATCTCTTAACTCTGAAAAAACTGCCGAATTACCTTACTGAAATGAGGGTCTGTGGTTTCTATATATACACATTTGGTTGTTTGAACGAAGGGACAAATCTTTGGAGTAGGCCGACATAAGTAGGCTTGCACTGGTCGTCTCAAGGACAAAAAAATTTCCTTAACTTAAAAAATTCATATCTCCCAAACTGCTTGGAGTTTCGGGCTGACTAATAGCTCGTTGGAAAGGCAAAATTATGCTCTTTAAGATGGTGTAGGTCTCATGGAAGAATTCTGCCTTTAAGGAGGTGAAGAATAATTTTTAATGTGACTGGTCCTGTATGTGTAGAAATAAAATGTAGGGCTTCTTGTTCATGGATGTCTTGATTTCGTTAGGCTTCTTCATCAAATCTCATAGGCTCATAAATGTCATCATGTCCCCAGGATAGTGCAGCGATGTGTCATCAATCATATGCAGCATGTAGTCTTTCATCATCATCGTAGTCTTCCATTATCAAGATCATTGGAGGTAAGAACATCTAAGGTTATAGCTTCATAAGATCATCAAGACCATCAAAGGTAAGGACATTCATTACAAGGGTCATCAAGAGCTTCTAGATCATCAAGGTACATGAATGGCACTTGGCACTTCTTCATTAGTGACTTGACATCTTCATCAATGACATTCTAGCATCTCAAGAATATTTTCCATCCCAGTCAATGCCATATTGACATCAATGACAACCTAGATTAACACCATGTAATTCTATAGATATAGGTAATTATGAATACCTCCCAAACTCACAAACTCACTATATATTGGAGCAACTCGACTCATTTGGAAGCACATCTCACACAAGTTCGAATTGCAATCGCTGGGAGTAGAAAAAGTGTGAAGTTCAAGAAGGAAGTTGGAATCAAAGTTTTTGGGTCTCTTTCTCTCTCTCTCTCATGTGCAACGAAATTCTGAAGCTGCATCAAAGCTAGGAAAATTGTATTGAACTTGCATCAAGGTCAAAGCTATGAAGCTGCTAGGCTGGAGCTACTGAAATTGCTAGATCGAAATTGTAGTCCTAAAGCTGGGTCGAAGTTCTGAAGCTGGGGGTCCAAATTCTGGGTTGAAGTTGCATTTGAGAAACTAGCACTTGGTAACATTGGAAGAGATCATCTATCAGAAGGAAGAGCTAACTTGGTGGAGGAAGGTCTTTTGGTCTAGGGTCTTGGTCTATCTCATTTGAATTACTAAAGGAAGAGTTCTTGACTATGTTTTCCCCTATATAGGAGTTTTGCCTTGGTCGTGCGCCTACATTTGGTGTCCTTGATCTTCCTGTTTTGGTTTTGGTAATTGATTGATGAACTAAGATAAAAGAACATAAGAAAGATAATAATAACTCGAAGAAATCACAAGTAATTATCAAAAAGAGAAAATCTTTCTGCCTTTCTGATTTTCCAATAGGGTTCATTTCGACTACGACTATGTTCATGGTGAATTCCTTTCTAGGATATGTATGAAAAAAAGCCCCTTTCCCTTCCACTATTCCACATACCCTAAGCTCATCACAATTTAGGATCATCATGTTAGGACATTCTTTGAGAGCTTGAGTCCAAGTTTCTTTACTTGAGGACATGATGTGAATTGGACTACCAGAATTCAGAATACAATTTCTCAAGGTATGGCCATTTATCCCAAGGGCAATATAGAAGGGGTCATTCATGTTCGAAGCTCACGTTAGGGGAATTCTCATAGTAAGATCAGGGGGCTCCATTTTGTGGCCTTCTTTTGTTCTTCTGCTAGTTTCGTGCAAGGTGTCATTTTTGTGAGGGGAAATTTCTTTGTCATTCAAAGGGGGGGTATGATCTTCAACTTGCAACATGTTGTTGGAAGTCTGCCTCATGGCTTGATCAAGATAAAAAATGATACTTTGAGTCTGAAGGAGACTACTGGGGTTCTTGTTTTTGACATCGAAGGCGAATTTTCTTGTGAAAGCATTGAAGTAAGTGGCTAGGGTAACCTCTTTTTGAGGGGGCTAGTTCTTGGGGAATAGAATGAATGATCATGTTAAACCTTGGATTGAATTCGGCAATGGATTCATCTTCACCCCTTTTGCTAGACAAAAGACCCTTGCATAATTCAACTGTCTTTTTTATGGAATCACCTCTTCTTGAATGCCCTAAAAAATTCTTCCCATGAAGAGATGGAGGATTGGGGAAGAGATAAATGCCACACTCGGGCTTTTCCTATTAAGGTTGTGGTAAAGTCAATCATGCGGTTAAACTCATTGTAAGATGCACCACATGTTTGATATTCAAAGTTTAGGAGATGCTCTTGGGGCTCTTCCTCCCCAATGAATTTGGGCCTATCCGGATATTCAAGTAATGAACTAAAAAGGGCACCAATCATATTGGAAAGGTTCAGAGGAGTGAGAAGCTTGTTTTTTTTCTTTAATCTATTGATTCTCTTATCAAAGAATGGAGTGTGGGGTCCTTCATCGTTTCTCCAATGATAAGTTATGGTTTCAGGGTCTTCTATTCTAAGAAGGATGTTTTTTTAAGGGTGGTTCACAGACACTGAGAGGCCGCTACATCCATGGGAAAATCTAGGTAGATCAACCCAAATGGATCTACCCTTCGGCCAAACTAGCAAGGCCTAACCCCAAGGGCGTCGAGGAGATTTGACCCCGTGACCTCCTCATAGATGAGGTACTTAGAACTAGGAACTCGACCAACTGAGCTATCCCTTGGGGCTTCTAAGAAGGATGTTGTGGAGTCGCTAGAGGAATATTATAAATGTCATTTAATGAATCAATTCCTCAATGATTCACTAGGGAGGTAGACCCGCTGCCTCCCCAGCAACGGTGCCAAAATGTTACCACTCAAATTAGCAAGGGTCCTAGGAGGGAATCTTAAAAGGGCAACTGCTAGGTCAAGGGAAACAATGGAACGATAGCTCACCGTCACCTCAGCTAAGACTCCCTTGTCTTTATGGACTTTCCCCGATGGGAGGTGACCCAGTGTAAAGGGAATCACTAGATGTATGAATCAATGAAGAGATAAGGAGTGATTCCTAAGGCCTATTCACAAGAGAGGCTCAATTGTATGGTTTTCTTGCTTGAGAATTAAGGTGTAAGGCTCTCTAAGAAGGGCCAAGGGGATTTCAAGGGCTAGGGTTTTCAAATAAGACTTGTAAAGGAGGGACCTAGTCCTAGACACCCTTGTGTAAACTTGGTTTCCAAATGGTCTTTGTGAAAATATCTTCAAAAGGTTGTGGGACCACATAGGACCAAGTGGGCCCAAAATTAGGTCAAGTGGGTGGAATTGATCAATTAGAGGTGTGCTTAACCTAATTGAGGGGGAGAAGGGGATCAAAGGAGAAATTTTAAGTGATTTTAATGCAATGATCCCTATGAGGTATAAGTTCAATAGCGAATGGGAAATCAAGAGCAAGAATCGATCTCAGATCTAGGGCTTGGAATATCTCGAGATCCCACTATTTGAATTGCCTCAAATTTGGAGGGCTCCTAGGAGACACAAAAGCACAGTAGAGGGCAAGAGAACGATTTTTTTTTATGGGTGAATCGTGAGAAAAATGATGCCCCAGGTTACCTATGGAGGCTAGGCCTAGAAAGCAAGAGAGAAGGTGAGAAAGATGTTCTTTAGAGTGATCACCAGTGGAGGATCAAAGCCTAATCCTTTGGGAGAAATGGAGTCAAGGAGATTCCAATGCTTGGTATGATTTCATTTAGTCAAGGAGGCCTTTAGAACAATTTTGCATGGCAATTAGGGCATGGGACAATTGCTTCAAGGTCTTTACACTTCGATATGCAATATATGATGAGTTATCAAGATAAAATTTCGACAAAATATCTCTAGGAACATTCACTTATTCATACATTGCCCATGACATGATGCAACGCTATAAGAAGACAAATTTCCAAATTCCTCATAAGAAAAACAGTAAATTTAGCCTATTATAGCAAAAATCCCCAGCAACATGCATGTGACAATAAGGAAGTAACAAAATAGCATTAAAAGAGTACTTACATGTAAGAGAGTATATATCCAATATCATTACATGCAATAGTGAAGCTCCAAGACAAAAATGAAGAGATCCAAACATCAAAGTTCATCCATTCATCCAATTTCGTCCTCCAAAAAGAATAGCGAAAATATCACAAGAGAGAATGATCCAATCCCGATGATGATGATCAAAATGATTCATCACATTTGTAATTATACACTTCCCAATGAATTCAATTTAGCTAATTAGGCCTAATTTAGCCCGTCAAATAAAATAATGTGCACAATAACAATTGATGACAAGCCCACCAAATAGCCCCATAATGTAAAGATAAGCCTCTCAAGAGGGTCGAATGATCAACAAAGTAAATTGTTGGGCCTTTGAGGAGGTTTGGTGAAGTCCAAGGGGTGCCATAATGAAGAAATGGACTCCAAACATAGTGGACAAGGGGTTGGCCCCTTGCTATCCAATCAAGAACCTATGGTGCTCCCAAGTGGGTGTGGGGGCACAAGGACATCCTCATGGGTTTTCAAATGGATCAAAAATCCCTATACACCGTCTGTAAGGGCTGAAATAATGACATAAGCCCTCCCTCTGTAGCGAGAGGCATTCTCGAACATCTTCCAAGTGTATGGTGCAACTGTGGAGTTGGCTGGGCATGGTGGACTAGGTGCATCATCCTCCTCCAAAAGGTGGAATGCGAGCAATCAATGAATGTTGTTGGGGATCCATGAAGTAATATCTGCTATGGTGGAGGCCCATGGCTCTCAACGTTCACCCTACAAGTGTCAATGTGGCCCTCTGGAGGGCTAGGGCCTGATATAGGAATTCCAATTCCTAAATGAAGACCCACCTGCAATTCTACATAAGATCCAATGTGTCCCCTTGCTCTCCAATACCACAAATAATTATAATAATCAAGTAATAATGCTTACAAATCATGGGAGCAATGGGGTACTTCATGGTGGCATGCCTTTCCATATTGGGATTTGACATATACAAGTGTCTCCAAGCTCAATAAGGGGTTAACCAAGGACCCTATTAGGTGGTTTCAACCTCTAAAAGGGGTGGCATGTCCATAGTACATCCTTCAAGAGGTGGGTGGAAAGTGATATAATAATGGAATGGAGTGGGGGATCAAGGGAATCATCCAGACCACATGTCAAGGTGCATGGGTAGCTATAATAAGGGAAGCCCACTCTTGGGTATATGTGTAGGAGGGAGCAAATTGTGGTACATGAGTTACCCTCACCTTTGTTTTTCCACCCTTCTTCATATGCCTTTTGCCTTTTATTGACTTTTCATCATAAATGCTCGAGGCTCTAGTGGTTGGAGAGCATGATGTGTAATATATAGCAGTGGATACCCCCTTAAGGCGGGGCAGTTCATCGCCCACTATGGGTTGGGACAATCGTGGGTTCCTTAATGCTGAAGGGACTCATCTAGGGCCCATAGGAACCAGGGTGATGGCCATGAATAAGGGGTAGAGCTCATGTTTGGCTTTTGTCCACATGCTAAATTTGTATGTCCCAACCATCTTTTGCGTTTTGTGGTACATTTCTTGTTGAGAGTGGCCAAATTATGCTTTTTACTTTCTTTTTAGCTACATCAACCTCCAAGGCATTGTTCCAGGACCGACCCAAGGTGTGGACAAAGAGAGGGGGAGGCTAACGCTATGTGGACCCAGTGAACACATGTGGATCTAGATGGGAAAAGAGATGAATGGAGCTCAAATCAGGGGGAAGGGACTAATGTAGGTGGTATCGGAAAGCGGGACCATGCAACCAAAATCAGCATTTCCCATGTAGTGCCAACCCTAAAGCTAATGGCCAGTAAAGGAGATCCCACAAGACTAGGATACAAGGATAACCACAAAATCGGGCAATGGCAACAAGAATACAAACCTAGCCCACTCTTTCTGTCGAATTCCCCCACCAATTCATGACCAAAGCGCATCAGCGCCGAAGCCAGGAGAGGGTTAACTGTAATATTCCTAATTAGCTATGGCTAATTGGAATATTCCATTTTGCTCAATTTTGCCTTCTATAGTTATTTGTAAATGAAAAGGTGAGGAAAATGGGACATAACTCACTTTTAGAATAAAAGTCACTTCTTAGTAGCACAACTTTGTGACTTAAAGGGGAGCCAAGGGGGCCAAAGGACCATGCAGAGATGGGGCCTACGCAGACACTTGGAGGGACTGCACAGATGGGAAAAGGAGCACGTGGCAAGAGGAGATTATGTTGGAGGAGGTGAGCCTTGGGATTGAGAGAGGCCAATGCTATAAAGGAGAGAGGAGCCTCCTCATTTTGGCATTTAGTTATGAGCATTTGAGCTAGTCACTTCGACTTGGAGCACGCTGGCTGTTTAGCTTGTCTGCAACACTATTTAGTGCACTAAGTGTCTCCGTTCGAAGATCTCACCCTTAGCCCCGGGGGACTTCGAGTGCCTACTCGGGCAAGGTAGTTTCAGCAGTCTTTTTGCAGTAGTTTTGATCTTTGGCATTGAGGTGGAGCTGAGCATTGGAGGACTGCACAATCTTGAGAGAGAGGGACGCAGTTCTTCTGGGGGTAGTTCCGGATTAGGGGTTTGTGGAGGAGTTGAGTTGTGAGATTGAGCAAGAGATCAACTCTTGCATATTGGAGGAGTTTGGCAGAGTTTCAGGTAGTATTTTGGAGGATTTTACTCAGTGGCAATGCAGAGCCTTGAGGGTTTGCGTGATTCCCCAAGGGGGCGATTTTTGGGGGTCGGCCATTTTAGAAAAGCTTTCTGGGTTTCCTGAGTAGAGGCTGATTCTAGAGTTTCAGCATTTTCTGAGGGGAACAACCCCAAATCCTCATTTGATTTCTAGCAGTAGCAGCAGCACGACAGTTCTCCAGCAGTGTCCACGCAGTTCATAGAGAGGCCATTCATTTGCTATTTTGAGTGTATTTCTTCACTTGCCTTGTGCAAGTCGAGGTGCCATCTTTCTGATCACCTCCTGTACTCATTCCATTACTCAGTGTAATAAAATGGCTTAGCATTTCTCTCTGCATTTCTCGAGTATCTGCTTATATTTCATGTTTACATTATTATATGTTGCACCACTGTTATTTTTATCATTTTGAGCTTCCCGGTTATTATATCATCTGTGCATATTTGGTCGGAGTTTACTGGGGTTTTCAGGGAATATCTCTGAAACAGGATATTACAGTGGTATCAAAGCATAGATCTGGCTCAACCTGTGGAGCTAGCAATCTATGAAACGGGGGGAAAAACCCTACATCTGTTATAGAGGTAGGAGATACAAAGACACCAGGCATAGGTTGGAGAACACCTATGGAGAGGGAGACTGTGTTCCAGTGGTGGACTCAGAACAGGAGGAGCCTATGGTGGACGCAGAACAGGAGGAGCCTGTGGTGGACGCAGAACAAAAGGAGCCTGGGGTGGACGCAGAGTAGGAGGATCTGATGGCAGATGAGGACGAGAAGAGATTTGCGGACATGCTCCTCAAATCAGTGCAGGATCTGTCGAGGCAACTCGAGGTGATGGGGCAGAGATTCATAGCAGTGGAGGCTAGACAACGTGAGAACCCACGGGTTTCCCACGTTGGTGAGGGATCGGGTTCATCCCACCATTTCCCAGATACTACTCAGCAAGCGGCCTCACATGCCCCTACACGCTTTACCATGCCCACTTTCTTAGGAGCAGACACGAGGGTCGGAGCCCAGTAGGAGGCAGAGCCCGGTCATATGGGCAATTATTTTGCAGAGTACCAGGCTTATGGGTAGGAGTTCAGAGATGCTCTCTCATTCAGAGATTTTGTTCAACTCCAGCGGGATCGTAGACCCTGCGACCATCACAAAGGATACCGACATTATCATGATGGTGATACCCACCGTGCAGCTAGTAGATTCCACTTGCCTAAGTTTGATGGTTTGTCAAACAGTTCGGCAAAGTCTTGGGTGGAGAAGCTAGACATTTACTTCCAGCTTAACCAGATGTTTGAGACAGAGGCCATCAAGGTGGTGACGTTACATTTGGATGGTGAGGCCCAGGATTGGTGGTTTCATGGGATGGTTATACTCAGACACTCCACATTGACGACATATGCCGAGTTCACCAGGAGATTGATAGAGAGGTTTGACCGGAGGGATCCAGAGCAGCGCTTTGTCAAGTTGACGAGGCTCAAACAGGTCGGGAGTCCAGAGACTTACATTGCAAACTTCTTGAGGGTTTCAGTGATGGTGCCAGATCTATCCATGACACAGAGGATCTACATGTACGTTGAGGGGATAGCAGAGCACTTCGAGGTTTAGTCCGATCCACTAGACCAGCCACACTCCAGAATGCTATTAGTAGGACCTAGGACTTACAAGATGTCTTACCTAGGACCCGGACACTTTACCCCCAGAGACAGGCTTTCTAGCCTAAGGGGAAGGATGTGAGGATTCCACCTCCAAAGGGGAATCCAGGACAAGCATAGATTGACGATGATGCTAGGAGGGAGCTGAAGAAGAAGCGGTTGTGCTTTACTTGTTAAGAGTCGTGGGCACCGGGACATAGATGTGCTGTTGGCAAAGTACATTTTATTAAGGTCTTCTCCGAGAGCAGCGGGGAAGAGGATGAGGAGGATGATGTGGAGGCAGGAGACAGTCATGTCGTGCAGGGTCCTTTGCCACCTCCACCGCCAACAGCAAGTGATGCAACTTTTGCACCTACTGGAGGGGCCCTTGCAGCATTGCGAGGAGTTCCCAAGTATTTGACGCTACACATACGGGGGACAGTACGTGGCCAACGAGTATTAGTTTTGGTTGACAGTGGGGCAACCCACAACTTCATCGATGCACAAATGGTTGAGCGGAGAGGTATACAGACAGAGAGCTTCGATGGGTTTTCAGTTTTGGTCCCAGGAGATCAGACCATGATGTGTGCTCGTTATGTTCCAGAGCTATCAGTGATGATGGGCACCTACACATTGACTGACCACTTTTTCGTGGTCGATATTCCGACACCAACATGATACTGGGTGGTCAGTGGCTTATCACTCTAGGGAAGGTCATGATAGATTGGAAGACCCTAGAGATGGAGTGGGATGATGAGAAGACAAGGAGGCGTGAGAAGATATGGGGACATCACACATATCCGCCTCAGACTATTTCGGCTCATCGAATGGAGGCAGTGTTCCAGAAGGGAGACGTAGAGTGGGCAATGGAGCTGCGTGCATCAGAGGCAAGGACTACAGGGCAGACAGTACATCCAGAGATACAATCCATCCTTGACCAGTATGCCATAGTGGTTAGGGAGATTTTGCCGGGACAACCACCGAACTGGGGGTTTGAGCACACCATTAAGCTTGAGCAGGGCATACAGGCAGTGATTACTACCCCCTATAGACATCCCAAGGCCTATCGAGATGAGATCGAGCAGGCCATTCAGGAGTTGCTAGCTCTTGGGCACATTCGGCCGAGCACGAGTCCTTTTGCTTCTTCCGTGGTGTTGGTGAAGAAGAAGGACAGCACATTGAGGATGTGCATTGACTACAGGGCCCTGAACAAGAAGACACTGAAGAACAGGTACCCCATACCTAGGATCGACGAGTTAATGGATGAGTTGAGAGGAGCACGTTTCTTCTCAAAGATTGATTTGAGATCTGGGTACCATCAGATTCGCGTGAGGGCGCAGGACATTCACAAGACCGCCTTCAGGTGTCACTATGGGCACTTTGAGTTTTTGGTGATGCCCTTTGGGCTAACCAATGCCCCAGCTACATTCCAGTCCTGTATGAACCACATCTTTCGCAGCCACTTGAGGAAGTTTGTGTTGGTGTTCTTTGATGATATCCTCATTTACAGCAGGACTTGGGAGGAGCATCTCCAGCACATTGAGACAGTGTTGTGCATCTTGCAGGAGCAGCAGTTCTATGCCAAGCTCTCCAAGTGTGAGTTTGGGTTGATGGAGATGTTGTACTTGGGACACATCATAGCGGTGGACAGAGTGAGAGTCCACGAGGAGAAGATCAAGGCCATCAGAGATTGGCCAGAGCCGAGAAACGTGACAGAACTTCGAGGATTCATTGGCATTTGTACTTACTACCGGAAGTTCGTCAAGGGTTTCTCACAGCTTGCTACACCCCTGACAGATTTGACGAGGAAGGGGGCATTCAGTTGGTCGGATACAGTGCAGTGAGCCTTTGACAGGCTCAAGGAGGTTATGAGCAGCTGCCCAGTGCTTGCATTGCCGGATTTTATGCAGCCATTTGTTTTGGAGTGTGATGCATCAGGAGAGGGGATCGGCGCAGTGTTGACGCAGGGAGGTCACCCTATAGCCTTTGAGAGCCGGAAGCTCCTTCCCCACGAGAGGTTGTATTTTATATACGACAAGGAGATGTTGGCCATCATGCATGCATTGGTCAAGTACCGACAATATTTGGTGGGTAACAGGGTCAGGGTGAGGACTGATCACAACAACCTCAAGTTCTTTTTGAAGCAGAAGCAGCTACAGGAGAGGCAGCAGAAGTGGATCAGTAAGATCCAAGCGTATGCCTTTGACATTGAGTATGTCAAGGGTAAGAACAACGTGGTAGCAGATGCCCTTTCACGTAGACCAGCCATGTTGTCTCTTATGAGCTTGGACGTAGACTAGAGGGCTTGACTCCTAGTAGAGTACTCCAAGGATAGATTTGCATGTGAGGTTCTGGATAGGCAGGTGGTGGATGACAGGTACAGGGTGGTTGATGAGATCATCTACTACAGGGACCAGATCTTCTTGACTGAGGGATCTCAGCTCAAGAAAAAGATACTTCAGGCGTCACATGATTCACCATTGGCAGGGCATCAGGGGTTTACCAAAACCTACAGGGCCATTAGAGAGAGGTTCTCATGGAAGGGCCTCAAGGAGGACGTACTCCAGCATGTTCGGGAGTGCGATGTTTGCCAGAGGAACAAGGGGGAGACGAACCATCTAGCAGGATTATTGCAGCCTCTTCCCATTCTGGAGGGGAAATGGGAGTGTATTTCGATGGACTTCATCATAGGGTTGCCCATGGTACAGGGCAAGGATTGCATCTTTGTCGTCGTTGATCGGCTGACAAAGTACTCACACTTTTTCGCCATATCCGCACACTACACAGCAACGCAGGTGGCCGAGCTGTTCTTCAGAGAGATTTTTCGGTTACATGGTTTTCCCAAGACCATCACCAGTGACAGGGGCAGTCGTTTCATGGGCGGATTTTGGCAAGAGCTTTTCCGGTTGGTGGGGATGGAGTTGACACCAAATACCAGTTATCACCCACAAACAGACAGGCAGACAAAGATAGTTAACAAGTGGCTGTAGGGCTACTTGCATAACTATGTCAGTGGGTAGCAACAAGCATGGCTAAAGTGGTTGCATCTGGGGGAGTACTGCTACAACATTACACATCACATGTCCATTGGTATGTCACCATGCTATGCTTTGTATGGATATCATCCCTTATCTTTTGCTGACGTGATGTTTGGTGCTAGCAAGGCTCCGAGAGCCAAGATTTGGATCCAAGAGAGTCAGGATATTCTCCGAGCTCTCAAAGATAATATGGCTACAACACAGAACCAGCAGAAGTTGTATGCCGACAGGGGTCGGGTGGAGAGACAGTTCGAGGTAGGGGACTTGGTCTACCTACGATTATAGCCATACCGACAGTCGTCACTGAAGCAGAAGGGGGCTGAGAAGCTCAAGCCCCGCTTTTATGGGCCATACAGGGTGATACACAGGATTGGACAGGTTGCATATGAGTTGGAGCTGCCCCAAGGCAGCAAAATTCATAACATCTTTCATGTATCGTGCCTGAAAAAGGCATTGAGGCAGCATGTGATAGTGACAGATGAGCTACCACCCACGGATGATGAGGGGCATTTGGTGTTGCAGCCAGAGGCTATTATTGATACTAGGGAGAGGCAGCTGCGGAGCAGGCGGAGCAGGATGGTCCGGGAATTCTTGGTGAGGTGGAAGAATTTACCAGATAAGGATGCCACTTGGGAAAGTGCGAAAATTTTGCAGCATCCATCACTTCAGTTGCTTGAGGACAAGCAACATTTTGCCAGGGGAGACTGTAATATTCCTAATTAGCTATGGCTAATTGGAATATTCCATTTTGCTCAATTTTGCCTTCTATAGTTATTTGTAAATAAAAAGGTGAGGAAAAGGGGACATAACTCACTTTTAGAATAAAAGTCACTTCCTAGTAGCACAATGTTGTGACTTAAAGGGGAGCCAAGGGGTCCAAAGGACCGCGCAGAGATGGGGCCTACGCAGACACTTGGAGGGACTGCGCAGATGTGAAAAGGAACACATGGCAGGAGGAGATTACGTTGAAGGAGGTGAGCCTTGGGATTGAGAGAGGCCAATGCTATAAAGGAGAGAGGAGCCTCCTCATTTTGGCATTCAGTTATAAGCATTTGAGCTAGTCACTTTGACTTGGAGCATGCTAGCTGTTTAGCCTGTCTGCAGAACTGTTTAGTGCACTAAGTGTCTCCGTTCGAAGATCTCACCCTTAGCCCTGGGGGATTTCGAGTGCTTACTTGGGCAAGGTAGTTTCAGCAGTCGTTTTGCAGTAGTTTTGATCTTTGGCATTGAGGTGGAGCTGAGCATTGGAGGACTGCACAGTCTTGAGAGAGAGGGACGCAGTTCTTCTGGGGGCAGTTCCGGATTAGGGGTTTGTGAAGGAGTTGAGCAAGAGATTGAGCAAGAGATCAGCTCTTGCATATTGGAGGAGTTTGGCAAAGTTTCAAGCAGTATTTTGGAGGATTTTACTCAGTGACAACACATAGCCTTGAGGGATTGCGTGATTCGCCAAGGGGGGCGATTTTCGGAGGTCGGCCATTTTAGAAAAGCTTTCTGGGTTTTTCCGGGTTTCCTAAGTAGAGGCTGATTTCAGAGTTTCAGCATTTTCTGAGGGGAACAACCCAAATCCTCATTTGATTTCCAGCAGTAGCAGCAGCACAGTAGTTCTCCAGCAGCATCCACGTAGTTCAGAGAGAGGCCATTCCTTTGCTATTTTGAGTGTATTTCTTCACTTGCTTGGTGCAAGTCGAGGTGCCATCTTTCTGATCACCTCCTCTATTCATTCCATTACTCAGTATAATAAAATGGCTTAGCATTTCTCTGCATTTCTCGAGTATCTACTTATATTTCATGTTTACATTATTATATGTTGCACCACTGTTATTTTTATCATTTTGAGCTTCCTGGTTATTATATCATCTGTGCATATTTGGTTGGAGTTTAATGGGGTTTTTGGGGAATATCTCTGAAACGGGACATTACATTAATGCAAAGCCAGCTAGGGGCCATGCAGAAGCAACCAGAGGCCATGCAGAGGCAGCTAGGAGCTGCGCAATGCCAGAGAGAGCCAGTGTGGGTGACACGGAGGCTCTAGAGGCTGACACAAAGCTAGTTGGGGTGACATTGGGCCAAAGAGGTTGACGCAAACCCTAGAGGCTGATGTTGGGAGATTTCGAGGGGCAGATTGGGGCTGATATCTGTCTTCGACTGAGAGGTACTACTGCCTAGGGCATTCTCTGTTGGGTGAGCCATTTCTGGCACCTAGATTGTATTCTGAAACTGCTTAATAATAAAACCCTCAGATAGCTGCACCGTTTTTCTGCATTGGGTTTTTCCGGGGACATTAGTCCAAAAATAACGGTGTCACTTGTGTGCTTGTTTTTTCCTTCAGTTGGTGATCTGTATGTGTTGAGACTGTACTTGTATTTATTTCCAATTTTTACATGGTAAATAACTTGTTAATTAACAGAACAAGTAGGAAAAAATAAATCAGAAAGTACAAGAAGGACTTCTAACAGTTACAGACTTAGAAATTCCAACATGGTATCAGAGCGTGGTTGCAGATCACAGGAGAACTAAGTGCATCAACCGAGCAGAGTAGTAACAACAGAAACAGTTGTCCCGAGTGACAGAAGCTGTTCCTAGTGGACAAGCAGCAAGGAAGGGGTGACACAGTGCTTGCATCATCAAGTTTGAATCAAGAGAAGGATTAACACAGTGGCAGAAAGGAGCAGACCTGACCTACGCAGTGCCCAGTCATCTTTCTCAGTCAGGAAGGATTGACGCCCATGGCTAGGGGGTGCGGATTTTGCTGGTGTCGGGATTGTGCAGAGTCTAGAAGCTTTAACCTTCAGCTTGCTAGGGCATAAGACGCTGTGGAGAAGTTGCGGGTTGAAGCTGGTGGGTTATTGTGGTAAGAACAATACCTAATAGGGCAAGACCAAGGAGGAGGGAGTTGCTATAGAGGATTTTTAGACAAGAAATCTAGATCAATGGTGCAGCTGCACTAACGATCGGAGTGGGGGCATCTCGACATTGGCAGAGGGGTTTCCAGGAGGGGAATCGAGGCTCAGAGGGAGTCACACCAAGAATTTCCAGGAGGGAAGTAGAGAGACTTGAAAGAGGTGTAGCGAGATGGCAGTGAACGGGGTAAGAGATCAGGATAGATTAGACAGAGCCTCAAACTTCATAGTCTGGAAGGCCAGGATCTTGTTCGTTCTAGACAAGAATCGTCTCAAAGACTTCGCCTTGAAAACAATAGCAATCCCAGTTGACCTAACTGAGAACGATAAGTACGAGGAGGCAATGGCAAGGGCCACGAGCATCAACCTTGACTAGGTCAAGGACCATGTAGTACCACATATTGCCGAAAAGGACACGAAAAATGCAATGTGGGAGGCCCTGACGAAATTGTATAAACATACTTCTGTGCAGAGGAAGATGCTACTAGAGAAAAACAACTGTGGTCATATCAGATGTAGAAAGGAGAATAGATCGACATCTTCCTCGGTCGATTGAAGGCGATATAAGATCAGCTGACTTCCATAGGGCCACGCCGGATCAGGTATTAATGGTGAGGACCGCATTGAACGTAGTCTCAGAGGACTGGGAGGTATTTGTCCAAAGCATACTGGGCAGATCGACCCTTCCAGATTGGGAGGAACTGTGGGTGGCTCTTCGTCGGGAAGAGATTAGAAGGCTAACCAAGGTAGGAAGCAGCGACAACAAGGTCAGAATCGAGGAAGAGGAGGATGTTGCCCTAGCATCTAAGGGAAAGCAGGAGAAACGAAAGAAGAAGGACCTCTCCAAGGTCAAATGCTTCCACTGCGGGGAACTGGGTCATTATGTGAGCTAGTGTCCGAGGAAGAAAAGCAAGGGAGAGGCTTCTAAGACCAAGGCTGCGCCAGTAAGGGCGGAGAAAGAAGTGGAGACAGATGATGATTGTGCCATGAGTGCTCATGTACCTCGTGAGAGGAAGTGGGGAGACATTGAGCTATAGTTAGACGGACTACAGGCGATGAGGGGTAGGATCCTCAAGGTACCCAACCTCTTGGATTATACCTTGCTATGGGAGCCTCGAAGAGTAGCAGAACTGACGGAGATGTCAGAGTTGGGAGATCAATTACTTACTTCTCAGTATCTGAGCTATAGTGTAGCAGTTAGCAGTGGCATTGCTATGGGCAGCACAATGCAGCATGATGAGAGAGATTACAGTGCAAATGCAGCAGTGGCAGTGACAGGGCCATGGGCAGCAACACGGATGCAGAGGGAGTTGGTGTACAGATGCAGCAATGGCAATGGCAAGGCCATGGGTAGCAGTACATGATGCAACAGTATAGAGGATGTTGAGCAGCAAGCCTAGCATCAACACAAGGACCGATGCCGGATAATCAGGGTGATGCTCAATGAGGAGTATTACTAGAGCACAGTTCTCGCTAAGAGGGAGTGTTGGTTTGGGGTAGCATTAGATGTTCTCTAGCCACAAAAATTGGTGGAGAGGCTAAAGCACATGAAATCTCCAATACCCAGAAATGGTTTGGGCAGAATCTAACCAGTTTGGGAGATATTAAAATAATTAATATTTTTAATGGAGTCCCTAAGTCTAAACTTAGGGAAATAAAATATAAATGTAAATTAATATAAAACTAAGTTAGAATGGTCCATAAATCATGGATCAAGCTAGATCTAATCTTAGCTGTTGATTAGGGACTTAATCTCGGCTGTTGAATTGTCAACGAAAAAGGTATAAGAGGAGGCTTACGGGTCACTTGGAGAACACACCGAGTTGATCAAGAATTTGATTTTTTTGGGCAAGGCTTGCTGAGGAAATTGAAGGGATGATTAGAGTTGCAGCTAAGGGGTAGTGGATACAGAAGCAGAGAGCCAGAGAGGGTATCGGGAGCATCAGCGCCGAAGCTGGGAGAGGGTTGACGCAGAGCTAGCTAGAGGCTACGCAAAGGCAGCCAGGAGTTGCGCAGTGCCAGAGAGAGCCAACGTGGGTGACGCAGAGGCTCCAGAGGCTGATGCAGGGCTAGTTGGGGTGACACTGGGCCAAAGAGGCTGACGCAGACCCTAGAGGCTGACGCTGGGAGATTTTGAGGGGCAGATTGGGGCTGATATCTGTCTCTGACTGAGAGGTACGACTCTTGAGGGCATTCTCCATTGGGTGAGTCGTTTCTGGCATCCAAATTGTATTCTGAAACTGCTTAATAATAAAACCCTCAGATAGTTGCACCGGTTTTTGGACATTGGGTTTTTCCGGGGACATTAGTCCAAAAATAATGATGTCACTCGCGTGCTTGTTTTTTCCATCAATTGATGATCTATATGTGTTGAGACTGTACTTGTATTTATTTTCAGTATTTACAAGGTAAATAACTTGTTAATTAATAGAACAAGTAGGAAGAAATAAATCAGAAAGTACAGGAAGGATTTCTAACAGTTAGACTTAGAAATTCCAACAACAAAAATATAATTAGTATTTTTGCACTTGCCATTTCCTGCCGTATTTGGATCTTGTATTTTCAAAAAACTGGCAGTTCTGGATCCGGATCTGCATCGATATCTATATCTGAATCCTGTTAAATTAGGATCTATCAATGCATGGATAGATGAATATAAGGCATGTGTATGTCTATCTTTTCTGGAAAACTTGAATGCTTTATTTTGATAATTATAAAACTATTTACTGTGCATTATTTATTAATTAGATGTGAACAAATAATTAAATAATGTGCACACATAATTATGCACAAGCAGACTTTGACCATTTATATCATAAGTCAGCACTTTGACTTTGTTGGTTTTAAAAAATTAGTTGCAGATCTAAAGAAAAACAAGTAAATTGCAGGTTTGCGGCATTTTCTCCCGACAATTAATGTTCCAGCTTCAAACTGTTCAGGCAGACTTCCTTCAGGTTGGCAAGAACCAATCCAGAAGTGAGAGGGAGAGTGATTCAGTAAGAGGGAACATCCTAGTGGATATCCAGCAGGTTGCATTTCATTTTGTCCAAGGGTTATTTTGGGCCATAACAGGCCTCAATGCTAAAATAGCTATCGTTATATATGGCAGTGTCCATTGAAGATTTCAATTCTGAACTTTTAAACGCTTTTGCAATTTTACCTTCTTAGCAAATTTTCAGAAAATTGTTCCAAAAGAGTTTCATATCAAAATGTACTATCTATTAACATCTGAAAATTTTAGAAAATGAACAAAAGCATTTTTATCACAATCTGCTCCACAGTAGTTCTGAACTCCCTTCAGCAAAGCCAAGAAAGACAGCCATAAAGTGAAGAAATCTCATGAAATAAATTTCCAAGTTTCCATGTGTCGTCTTTCTATTTCCAATGTAATTAACTAGTCTGTTCAACAATCATTCAGGTAAGGTGAAAAATCTAAAAGTACATGATTAATTTCTCCCAAGAAAGAAATGAACAAGGAGTGGGACCAAGAAAAACAGGAAAGAAAAGACAAATACATACCTGTTGAAAGCGATACTTATCTTCATTTTGAGTCGTTATTTCCTTCTGCAATCCAGAATTTGCCATGTTAATGTCTTACAAAAGCACCAAAATTACATAAAACGTACTAAAAATATGTACTCAGTGCACCACTATTTATTTTATAATGGCTCAGGTAAGAATACAATATCATGCCAAACACTCGTTATTGCAATGCGAAAATGGTTTAAGGTCAATGAAATTTAGGTGTACAAATGTTTTAGCATATTAAGTATATTGGTATTGTTGACCACAATTTAGTCCGAGAAAGCAGTGTACAAGGAAGTCGAGAAATTTTTTCGAGGATCAAAGTCATCAATCAACATGAATATATCATCGTAAACCCAATTTCTGCATTGCCTATTGTAAATGATTCTAGTATGACCATCTAATTATGTAACAACACCTAGTTAAGCCTCTGATTTTGGTAAAGGATTTCATCCTAGGAAGCTTTTTAACCTCCCCGAATTATGTGTGTTTGTAAACATGCCTAATCGACAGAGTTTTTCTTCCAGCTATAACCCCAAAGCTAGGGTGAAATTCGTTGAGAAGGTTTTAGGTGAGTCCTAGTGTTTATAGTCTTTTGTAAAAGTGTGTTTAGGAATAATTTTAGTGCATGTTCCTTCGTAATTAGAACACCAAGGCTATATTATTTTATTATAAACACACTTGGTTTTATACTAGATCATATTGTGTCACAAAATTGGGTAATATCTTGAGAGTTAGGTCTAAATGTGTATTTCCCCTTCTAAGGGTTGAATTAATTGTCATATTTTGATGTAAAAAATATTTTAGTGCATGGTCCCTTGCATTCAGACACCATGGCTAAAATATTTGAGGGAAGAAAAATTATTAATCCCCTAAAGAGTCAATTAATTAATTTTTCTAGCTAAATTAAATAAAAATCCTAAGCAAAAAAATTAATTAATTTTTGAGTCAAAAAATAATTATAGAGATTAATTTCCTAAGTTACCAGGATTCGGATCCAGATGTGGATGTGGATATGGATACGGATCTGTCAAATTTTTTAAAAGCTAGGATCCGAATACGACAGGGAAACAACATGTATATAGCTAAGTCACCTGACACGAGGATTTGGTATTCGTAGTATCCGATTCGGACACGTTGACCCCCCAGAATAGGACATGTAGGATTCGTTATATATTATTTTATTAATATATATATATATATTAAAAATCTACCTTCTCCCCCCAATGACTTGCTCTCCCTCTTTTAAAGACTTGATAGATCTCTCTCCAACCTTCTAGAAGCACTTTTATTTTATTATTTTATTTTCATTCTAGAAACTCCTCCTTTTAATTTTATTAAAGTGATTCTTATTATTTTATTTTATTTAAGTCACTTTTAATCCCGTAGGAATGATTAATATGCCTCTACAATCTCTCTAGCCACTGAAAGTCACTTTGCATCATCCCATCGTGTAGATCTTCATTCTAATTCCAATGAGCTATTACACTAGGTGTTTCTCCAAATAAGCTGCTCCAAATAATACCTTTAACGTATTTAATTAAAATATGTTGGATAATAACCCCATTTTACAAGAGTCGTCGGAATGCAATGGAAACAAGAACGAATTGTGCAGAATTGACCATGATGATGAAATATAGCAAGCGAACACCATCAGACCCCATAAAACTCCTCCAAAAATCTTTGGGCCCACCAATGACGTAATCTTGCTCTTGTGACCTGGGGGACACAAACCTTGAAAATCCACCCTAACTGCATCATAAGGGAAACCAAAAATGGGTATATTGTATATTATGGCTGAAATGTGTTTCCTAGATGCTTACTTATGCTCTTTAATAATTTTATTTATTTGCAAAAATTTATCTTATATCAACAATATATAAACAGAAATTTAGAGGAATTATCTTTATTTTAAAATCGTTTCGTGCACTTCAATTTATAGTTTACATATCTTTGAGCATTTTATTTTACAATGCAAGTTATGACGAATTTCATGATAATGAATATTTTCTTGGGCAAGACCAATGGTCAATTTTAGGCTAGAAGACATATCCCAATGTCTCTAGATAATAATAGGATCTATCGCGGGGCTTTTAAAACTCTTGTTTGAGAAGCATATTGTTGAAGAAAGTGTAACTAAGTTCGGTCTTCATAATGACATGATCTTTGTGTTTAATGTAATAAAAGGAAATAAATTATTTTTGTAATCTTGCTACATGGATTTCATGAGCAAGAAGTGTCACTAGGTGAAAGACGACTTCTTGATGTCTTTAGGATTTATTTATTTGTCAAATAGTCATGTCATGTATTGAAAGCTCTTTGTGAGCCTACGTAAAATGTGTTAAAACCTAGAGCAGCTCTCCAAGACCAAGCTCAAGCCTCCAAAAGACATCACAAGAAGATTGCAAGCAAAACGATGAGAAGGTCATCATGTCGGCTTCAATAAATGAATTATATATATAGATAAATGTCACGTCGGCTCAACACAAGGACATGTCAGTTCACTCAACATGTCAGCTCAGTTTTGAGGGCAAGCCACTATAAATAGGTGGCTGAGGTATCCGCAAAAAACACAACACAAAACTCGCAATTTCCTCTCTGATTTTTCATATGGGTATAGAGGAAATCTGCACCACAGGAAAGGCTCACGTTTTAGGTCTTGGATGAAGGTATGTTATCATACTTCGGTCTGGTATGGAGCAGAGATCTGCATGAAGGTCTGACTGCACCTCTGCTAGGGTTTAGGTGCAGTCATGACCTGATCTAAGAGAACGTAGCATTGTTATACGTTCTGTGCTAAATATCTTGGCATACCTGAAGAAGAATATATATTTGATGACGCAATGATCTCACACGAATAGATCTCGGATGGACGAAGAGGATTGTGTATCTATTGCAGTCTCGGCTTCATGAAGATCATGTTTGATCCCGACATACTTATATATATGTATATCAAATCCTCGGCATAACAAGGAGTTGCAGCAACAATCACAGTCTTGGTTTATGTAGAAAGTAAGGATCTCAGGGAAAGAATGTAGCTACATCCTCAGTGAACCCGTTCCATGACAAAGGATGTATGCATGTGATGGAAAGAACCTCGAATTCTGACTGTCCTCTTTGCTGCTCACAGCCAACATAATGATATCTCCAGCTAAGGTTCAGTGATGATTCAAGTATGCTATAACAGCAATAACACCCTCAGTACATTGATCAAGGGAGATCACAGTGAAGGTCTCAATGGAGACAAGAGATCTCTCTAATATAGAGGCTATGATGAAGATCTCAGTGATACAACAGAGATGACTTCAGCAGTGCAACAGTCTTGATGATCTTAGCTAGGAAAAGGATAAGATGTCTTGGTCTTGGAGAGGCTAGCTATGTCAAGGGTCATGGTTTTGGTATTCGTCAATGGAATCTCTATAAGAAGAATTTACAATTGGGTTTTCCTCTCCAAGAGGGAGAGGTTTTGGCCCTGGCAGATAGCCAAACATTTGTGTTCTTGTCTCTTTTGTTTTTGATAGCAGTTTGATGAAAGTTAACATACACATGCTAATAATGAAGTAAACATCAAGCTAAGATAATTTGTTTAAATACTTCACAAATTGTTATCATGTAACAAAGAATCATCTTAACTTTGCTTGCCCTAGATTCTTCAACATGGTATCAGAGCAATTGGTTCAGCAGTCAAGGAAAGGGGCAGAAAAGAGACATTCAGACATCAAGGCATCAAATTAGCTGAAGGATCAACAATCAAAGATCAAGACCTATATCAAAGAAGGCACCCTACAGCAACAGTCTACAATGTCAAGGGTCCTAAAGGACAACAGTCAAAAGGATGAAGCAGTCAGATCTCAAGATTCATGGCAACATCATTGGTGACTCCCACAGTTTTGGTATATGTCATACCACAGCGATCTCAAACATTACAGAATCAGATCATGGGTCTCATTACACTTCAGTCAGAAGTTGTATGGACAGAACTCGATGAAGAATGAAGGTTTTCATTGACACAACCATGATAACGATATTTAATGAGTCTCTATACATCATGGCCAGCAACCTCAATGCTGCGACGATCAGATATTCAAGTCAATTATTCTGAAGGCTTGAAGATAAGCTTCAACAAGGATCCCATCTGGAGGAAGCATCAATGCATCTACCTCAATGATCAAGGTGAAGATCTCATCTTCACGTATCAAGTAAGTATCTTTTCATTCTATAATCAAGTTTGGTTTATTGACTTCACTGTTGCAAGAAGATCTATGGGTCAGCTAAGTCATCGAAAGTTCTTGTAGTAGGATTGATGGAATCCTTATGAAGAAGCAAAGTCAGTACATCAAGGTCTCCCTCGAAGTCATAAGAACTCTTAAGGTTCTATGAAGTAAGAAAGGAGACATAAGAAGGTTACTCTCTAAAATGAAGAGCAGAAGGTGCCAAAGAATGAAGAAATATCTTCATGAGATCTCAATTGAGAGATCTGGGAAAATGATGAATGGATAATCATCATTAATAAGCAAGGTGACAAATGTCTATGAACAAGAAGACCACCTCAGTCAACAGTTTGTGGTCTCTATGCCAAATAGAGAGAGATAAGTTGAAAGGAATCATTTCAACTATGTGCAAAGAAAAGTTTGACAAGACAGAACAAGCACCATGAAAAGATTATGGAAAAGAGTTGATATCATCTGTAGAATGGAGGAAGCTGAAGAAAGGATCAGTAATAGATCTCAATTATGAATGAGATGGATCCTATCAGAAGTCCTTGCAGATATAGTAAGAATATGCATCGGGGCATCATGGAAACAAGAGCTCGCAATATCACCAAGGGAATCATGAAGGACAAGATCCTTGGTAGTCAAACATGAAGGACATAGCTCTTAGGAATTTCACTGGATATCAAAGAGAAGAAGTCATCCAGGTCAAAGGGAACAGTTGCCAGATGGGGATATATTAGATCCTGAAGAGTCTCTCAGTGGAGGACCCCCTAGTCTGGAAAGGCAGCAAGAGTTTCATCAGGATTTCCAACTTATGGAAATCATGAGACGAAGGACTGATGACATGATGAAGAAGATCAAGGGATTGAAGATCCGTTCAATCAAGAAAGTTGTTGAAAGAAGCCTAAAGGAATAATGAGGTATGTATACCTGCATTTGTTTAATATTGTAATGTCATGTCATATGGTTGTAGGTAACATGGATCGAGCATGATCAAAGGGGAAAGGATCTCCTCCTCTGAAAGGATGTTGAAATGACTTAAGTCACACTAGATGAAATCAACATGATATGTCCTCAAATAAAGTATGAGGTAGTTGATTACAATTGAAGAACTTTGATTGAAAGCTCCTGGGAATGAAACACATGGGGATGAAAGAGCTCGTAAAACATGCAACCGTGATGAAGGCAATCAACATCCAGAGAATCAAGAAGACTTGACCAGGAAACCTCCCGGAATGATGTAAAAACTCTGATGGAAGTCTCGAAAAATGAAGACACTTGACAATAGATATCATCAGGAGATGTGTCATCATGTATGTAGGATGATTGATACCTACAAGAAGATGTCACTGGAAGAAGGCCTTCACCAAAAGGTAATATGTGATTTGTTTTTGGTGTCTGACCTCTTGGAAAAGTTTGGGCATGTGTGTAGGATCAAGGAAAGAAGAGTTGTGAAGGATGACACAACTATGTACCTTGTGATCCAGAGAAATCACTGTTGAAGGAAAGTGAAGACAGATGAGCTTATGAAGGAAGCCCCAGATGTAAAGCTAAGAGGATATTTTCCGAGAAAGAAGGAAGGACATGACGGAGGAAAGTGATGAATGGTTGAACCCTACATGTGAAGAAATTGATGACATCGAAGTCTTGAATCGTCAGTCAACTAGAACATCCTATAAAGCACTGATGATAGAGTCCCTAGGCAAGAGGGAGCTCTAGGAAGTTCCTATGAGCAAAGGAACTCGAGCAAGTTTCTAAGTAAATTGAAACTTGGAACTCGTCCCTGGTTAAGAGGGAGATTTAGACACGACATTCTTGTCCTCGGTTTGGAAGAAAGAATGGAGGATTGTGCAATCATCTAGCATCCGACACTTTGAGGATGTGGTAGGGCATCCAAGACAAGAGTGGGGAAGAGGACCGATATTCTTGAGGGCTGGGAAACCAAGATGAGAATAGTCCTAGTAGGGCATACTCAGTGAACACCCGGGTGGGTATGACCCTAAGAGAAACAATGATGATGTGTGTCTATCAGTCATTGGTCTTGCCAACATTGTGTGCTCTGATCTAAGTGAGAGATAGAGTTGTTAGCCAAGGCCTTGCTAAATGGAAAAAATGTTGGTTGAAATGATGCTATAACAGATGGATTGCAAATCCAATTCTTCTTATGAGAAATTCTTCAGATTGAGAATGACCAAGTACCATTATGAATACCTCCCTATTTAAGAGGGAGTGTTGAAGAAAGTGTAACTAGGTTCGGTCTTCATAATGACATGATCTTTATATTTAATGTAATAAAAGGAAATAAATTATATTTGTAATCTTGCTACATGGGTTTCATGAGCAAGAATTGTCACTAGGTGAAAGACTTCTTCTTGATGTCTTTAGGATTTATTTATTTGTCAAAGAGTCATGTCATGTATTGAAATCTCTTTATGAGCCTATGTAAAATGTGCTAAAACATAGAGCAGCTCTCCAAGGCCAAGCTCAAGCCTCTAAAACACATCACAAGAAGACTACAAGCAAAACAATGAGAAGGTCATCATGTCCGCTTCAATAAATGAATTAAATATATATATATATATACACACACACACACACACACACACATATATATGTATATGTCACGTTGGTTCAACAAAAGGACATGTCGGTTCACTCAACATGTCGACTAAGTTTTTAGGGAAAACCATTATAAATAGGTGGATGAGCTACCCGCAAATAACACAACACAACTCACAATTTCCTCTAATTTTTCATATGGGTATAGAGGAAATCCGCACCACAAGAAAGGCTCACGTTTTAGGTCTTGGATGAAGGAATGTTATCATACTTCGGTCAAGTATGGAGCAGAGATCCGCATGAAGGTATGGCTACACCTCGGCTAGGGTTTTAGGTGCAGTCATGACTTGATCTCAGAGAACGCAGCATTGTTATATGTTCTGGGCTAAATATCTCGGCATACCTGAAGGAGAATATATATTTGATGACACAGTATCTCACACGAATAGATCTCGGATGGACGAAGAGGGTTGTGTATCTATCGCAGTCTCAGCTTCATGAAGATCATGTTTGATCTCGGCATACTTATATCTATGTATATCACATCCTCGACATAACAAGGAGCTGCAGCATCACTCACAGTCTTGGTTTATGTAAAAAGTAAGGATCTCAGGGAAAGAATGTAGCTACATCCTCAGTGAACCTATTCCATGACAAAGGATGTATGTATGAGATGGAAAGAACCTCGAATTCTGACTATCCTCACGTGGCCTCAGTCTCACTGGCTTAGAACTTATGTTATAAGTTATAACGTATACTCTTTGCTGCTCACATCCAACATGATGATATCCCCAGCTAAGGTTCAATGATGATTCAAGTATGGTATAACAGCAATAATGCCCTCGGTACATTGATGAAGGGAGATCACAGTGAAGGTCTCAATGGAGACAAGAGATCTTTGTAATATAGAGGCTATGATGAAGATCTCAATGATACAATAGAGATGAGTTCAACAGTGCAACAGTCTTTATGATCTTAGCTAGGAAGAGGATAAGGTGTCTTGGTCTTGGAGAGGCTAGCTATGTCAAGGGTCATGGTCTTGGTATTCGTCAATGGAATCTCTATAAGAAGAATTTACGCATGAGCTTTACTCTCCAAGAGGGAGAGGTTTTGGCCCTGGCAGATAGCCAAACATTTGTGTCCTTGTCTCTTTTGTTTTTGATAGCAGTTTGATGAAAGTTAACATACACATGCTAATAATGAAATAAGCATCAAGCTAAGATAAATTATTTAAATACTTCACAAATTGTTATCATGTAACAAAGAATCATCTTAACTTTGCTTGCCCTAGATTCTTCAACACATACATGCAAAGATAACTGAGACTTCAAGAGGCTATTCATTGAGCTTAAATATCGCCTTGTTGGAGGTCCAGGTAACCCTTATTAGTACTCATTCGAACAGTATTGCCTTAGATAGAAACCTAAACATGGACATCACTTCCACGTACCTTGAGCATATCGAAAGTCCCATCCAAGAACCATCCATTCGACTGTCGAACTATTACAGTGTTGGGACTGCCGGAACTGCCGAAACTGCCGGAACTGTCAGGACTGTCGGAACTGCCGAGACTGTCGGGACTGCCAGAATTGTCGGGATTGTCGGGGCTGCCGATAATTGTCGGGACTGCCAAAATTGTTGGGAACAACCGGAAAAGCCAGAACTGCCGAGAACAGCCGAAACAGCCGGAATTGCCGAGAACTATCAAAGCATCTATCTCCGAAGGAGAGCAACATGTAAGGAACAACTAACTAACATTGGGACAATTGTATGGTACTTAGCAGCAAATACACCAAGCATGCAATGTTACAGCTAGCATGCAAGGGACAGCTAGCATGCAACAGCGAGCATGCTAAGGACAACAAGCATGCTAGGGACAACAAGCAAGCAAGGGACAACAAGCAAGCCAAGTGCAGCCAAAGCATAGGTCAATACAACAACATGGTGTAGCAATGGCACATAATGCAGTACAGTGATGGGTACAGTCATGATTAATGAAGCGTGACAAGATGCAGCATAGTGATGATGGGTGCAGCATGGTGAAGCACGGTGAGGTGCAGCATGATCACGAAATGCAGCACAACGATAGGTGAAGGAGTCACCTTGGAGAATCAGTTGAAGCAACATGTCTTCAATTGATCTCATATATCATCTTCTTAGAGATGATCAATGCTCTTATCTAGATAAGTCAAAGTGTTGACTTCTGTTGTAAACATACTATCTCTCTCTCTCTTTGTTGAACTATTGAAGAACATATAAGAAGAATTGATCAAGGTTTTCCCCACATTGGGGTTTGTCCCTGGCTAGTGCCACATCTTGTGTCCTCTTGTCTTGGCTTGTCTTTTGCGATTTATGTTTATATTCTATTTGCAATTTACTTTAATGCTAATGTGATTGCTGATTTGGAAAAGATATTGAGCTAACTATGAAAATTGAAATAAATTGTGTAAGATCCCAAATTGTAAATTTATTCTCTTTTTTTTACCAAAACATGAAAATTTAAAAACTGAATTTGAAAGATTAATCTAATGAATACTAACCTGTCTACTTTGCTAACAATCTGTCTGCTCTGCTCTGCTGCAATTCTTGTCCGACTGTGTTACTTAAACAGCCAAAACCTCCCTGCCGAACTGAGTACAACCTAGGTACTTAGTCTCAGAAAGCTTTCTAATTGAATCAATCTGATTCCCTAGTGCCCAAAAACTTTAGTATAATCAAGACTTATAGTATCTAGAAATTGCTCTTCACTCTGTTCCGCACCCCCCCCCCCCCCCCCCCAAAATGGTTTTTCCCTTCTCCTTTTATTTCTTCATCCACTGCCTTCTTTTCATCTCCGTGTAAATATTTTGGTTATGTGTAACTTTCATGAAATCAAATCTCATTTGATTTCGTCGATTTTTATTTGGATACATAGTTTAAATAAGATTTATTTATTATTTATTATTTTTGAATTAATTAAAATTTTAATTTTAATTAATTTATATTATTATTTTATTAATTTTAAATTGTAAATTTTAATCTGTACTTTAAAATTAATATTTTATGCTAGATTTAAGGACTTATCATATTTATGATACTCTAGTGAGGTATTATTTTATTACCGTAATTTATATCTCCTCCTGTAGTAACTAGTTTACATATAATGCGATACATGTGGGTCCATGCATACATAGCTATCATATGGAGGTCTCGTATGTATGCTAATACTCGTATTTTATTTATAAATGGGTCATTACAAATTGCTCTAAGCATAGAACATACCTAAAATTAACAGTGATAGATCTAGTAATCCTAATACCTAGGAATACTACCCTTGAGTTCAAGAAGAGCCAACCAAAAGTGAGAGGACAGGTTGCTTAGGTGATAGTGATAACCATCCTAGTAGTTCCACTTCAGGTTGCACCTTGTGAATTAGTCCTTTCATCATTAAGTGCAAGTTGGGGAGTAAAAGGGAGAAAAGCATTAGATTCTTACAAAACAAACAAAACTACCTACTATGTTGAAACAACAAATGACTCTTCGCTCTTCACTTATCAACAAGATTTCAATATGTTTGGTATGTATCTATATTGTTGAAAAGTTGCATGGCAACCCTGATTCCAAAAGAAACAAAATAAGATCTGGTTATTCAGATTTCCACTAGAATGGACCTAGTGCAGATGGATCTCCTTGCTTCTGTAGGAAAGGGGGGCCTTGTTTGGCCCCTGTGGCACCTAGACATGTTACTATTCATATATATGCAAGCTGATTTTCAATGTAATGTGTGATGCATTTCCGACACACAGGTTGACACAATTAAACTCCCATGTCTAAAACCTGGGATCACTATGTAGGCACATACCATAGTAACAATACAATTTGAAATCATTTATTGACATAATTCTCTAATCCAAGTGAATGTACAAATAAACTCAGCAAGTCACCTATATTAAGTTATGCAGCAACCCTTGGATCAGGCATGGTGGAAATGGACCAAGTCAAAGCTAGAGAAATTTCATATGCACTTCTTTGAAAGTGTTTCTTGTGTTCCCCCCTAAAAAATCCAACCTCCTCATATTCAACAGAAATTCAATGAATTTCACTTTATCGGTTATTTATAAATTCTATTTCCCAACAGCCAGAATCACATACCAAGGCTACGAGATTTGTAAGAGGTACAATACCCTAAGCAATGTACCTAGGTCTAAAACATATTAATAAAAGAAGTTGAGTAGTTGCAGAAACCATACTTCAAGTTCCTTGATTATAGCAGCAGTTCGCCATCCAGCCTTTATAGGTCCTCTTAAATCACTAAATAAGTGGTCACCAAAATATATCACCTGTTAGATCAAAGACCAATTGTGACTGTTAGCTGACCTGAAAAAAAGAAAGATCTTTCGTAGGGGCATTAGCCTGACGAAGGCATCAAAAGAAACAGATATATAATGCCATTCCTATAAATTTGTATAATATAATGATAAAATTGGGGACATACAGAATACACTATGGAATCAACAATATAATTCAAAATTAGAAAACCAAAAGAAAACATAAGTTCTTGTCATGTGCAAAACACAACCTAGGTCTTATACTACACAATAAATTCTTAGTAAAGGCTAATATCTGCTACAAAGACCTTAATAACAATTAAATGGCCATAAATATGCTTAATTAGAGAGAATTTCCCATGTGTTCGTAGTCTAGCAGCAAGCAACAAGGTGATCAGGCTTGTGCTAAACATGCGTGATTATGGAAGCATAGAAATCTCCCTCATAGCATGGCAGCGTGGGTGAAAGAGAATTGTAAATTACTATAAGCCCACATTTCCAGAAAGAAATTTGGATTAAATAGGCATAAAAAACATTAAATAACCCCAAGTTTCAACTAAACTTAATTACACCTTAAATAGAAGGCACCCTTATAACAGAGCTTTAAGTAAATTGAAATAAGATTTAAATAACCTTAAATTAAGCCGCCGAAGCATTGTAACGACAAGGTTAACTAAAGAATCATTCCACTGAAAAGTCTCTCCTTTTGAATAGTTATGACATTTGAGTAGTGATGCCCTACTTTGCACTATAAATCAGTGTTGATAATATCGGTATCAACAAAATATCGGCAAAGGTCTAGAAAACATCTTATCGGCAATATTAGCGAAATATCGGCAAAATATCGACAAATATCAACAAACATAAAAAATGCATAATATATTCTTTTTTTCAGATTGGCACATAAATATGAAGAAAGCATTGATATATATGATGTAGTGGATGTAAAATAAAAATGATACATCAAAGGTGATACCAAATCCTGCTAATCCCTGATAATTCAAATTGTCCAATCAAGCACTCAAATGTGGAGAACCAATACAAAATAACATCACATATATAAAAGTATCTCATCATTATGAGTTATAAACTTATATGTAGCAAAACAAATAAAACTAGCAGCTATCTATCTGAGCCCAGTGCCCTCTCCCTAGTAGCTATCTTTCTGTCTTTTTCAGCAATTGCTTCAAGAGCTTTTTGTATAACCTCCGCATTAGAAACCGTACAAGGCATTACATCATGTGCAGGGAGTCTAGCCAGATGGTATTTCAATTGCATAACCCCTCCTGACATCTTGGTCCCACACAATTTGCATGATAGATATGCCTGATTTGTCCCACCATCAGGCTCCCCATACTCCCAAAATGGGTCCAAGGCTTTTGGCATATTTGTAGTGAACTAATTCAAACCTAGGGCACCAAAAAACAAAAAATGGGCATTAAACCACCCAACACAAAAAATAATAAGTAATAACCACCTCATTTAAAAACAAATGACTACATTATTTGCAATGTGAATGAAAAATGATAATAAGAGGGTGCTTAAGAAAGTTGAAAAAAAAATGAAACTTGCTGTCCAAATATGGAGAATACCCTTGCATTGGCTCATGGGCATGAAAATAATAGCAAATTGAAAAAAACAAAGCAAAATGTTGGTAGGCAAAGAAGCAAGAAAGCATAACCCTAAATCTATGAAAAAATAATCAACATAGGGGTTTTTAAGAACATTCTTGTTAATGGAAGAAATGAAGTTTGTCTCACTGTTCTTCAACCTTTGATCCACAAAAAATTCTTAGTTGGTGGCGATAATAGTTGTTTGATCCTCAATCCCTCCTTGACAACCACCACAAAGCTCTTCCCCTTCCTTCTCCAACACTCAAAAACCGAAATGAGGAAAAAAAAAGCAAATTTACCTTTTCTAGCCGCAACCCAGCCGGCCCGGTGATATTTTATATTGTCGTGCAATATTTTGCCGAGATATCAGCGATATTTTGTCTTGTTGAAAATATCGCAATATTTCCGCTATTCGGCAATATTATCATCACCGCTATAATTAGATCTCTTTGTTTCCCCTTAAGAAAACACTTTCACGTTTAAATTCACTTAACTACAAAGGACATTCATTTGTAATTTATTTTTCTTGATTATAAATTAGAAGACTTTATGGGATTGGCCTTTGCACTTCCACTTTGTATCACTACTTATGTACTAAGCAATCCCATTGACTTGCCTTTGGTCATTTGTCAGACATTAATAAACTCTCTATAGAACTAAAGTGCTTCATGTCTCCTCTTGAGGTTAGAAGGCCATTGCCCCAACACATCTATCCTCTCAGGCAAAAAGTTATCAATATAGATATTACTGTTGTTCTAAAGATCTCAATGGTTCCATGTATGCTTTGTTTGAGTAATTCTACAAGCTATCTTCTCTATAGAGAATCTGAAAATTTTCCATTGACATTTTTCTACGACTTCCTTTTGAGCATAAAAAGTGGAATCAAAGTAATAATGATCTCAGACAAACAAAAGAGATGGTTAGTTAAGCATGGATTTGATAAATAAGAGCATGATAGAAGCTCTTGAATGAGACACTAGACACTATATCTTACATCAAAATGTGAAAGAAAAATTGATTGTGCAATAGAAAACTATAATTAAAAAAAAAAAATGAGTTACATCAAGTCCACCACAACATAGTAAAAAAATTAACCAATGGGGTTATATCATAACAACATCAAGAAAAAAATTTGTTCATATTTGAAAATTTTCCCTCTTTGTAGTTTTTAAAACATTTAAGGAGCCTCTCAAACTTAGATCTTTTTCACATAGATTGCCTACAACATTTTTGAACCCTACAAGGATGCTCACCTCCTCCTCCTCAATGCTTACAAACAATGGCATCAAGACACAACCAAAAATCAATTCTTCCTCAGCTTCTATATCCGTATAATCATGAGGAAACATTTGACCTTCACCCACGAGACCCTTGGAATAGTGTTGTGTTTAGGCAAGGGATAGATCTTTTGGTCACACTAGCCATTCCTCTTCCTCCTCAACAAAATTTCAAAAAAGGGTGGATTAATTTGATTAGTGAGATGCATCATAGATCCACTCTTCTAAAGCTTCTAGCTCTAGTTCACATGGATAGTCTTCCATCAAGGGATCTTTGCTTAGTCCATGTAGGGTAGAAGAAGTCCACATATTGCAAGTATTGACACAAAGGTTAACAATTACTCCTCCTCATTGGTAGGTAATGGTTCCAAAATAGCTTGAGTACCCTTCTCGGCTATCTTCAATCAAGACATTCTTCTAGGCTCTCGAGCTCTTGACAGGGATTATTTATTCCTTATGGTTCCGAACTTTGTATCTCATGACTAGGTAACAAACATTAGATTTACGCCTTAAATATCACAGATTAACTCTGCCTTTTATTGGAGTGGTGCCTTTGACCTGTTTATAGTCATTAGTTGAACATTAGTAAAATTATCCTATCATCTTATCTTTTTGAGTTTAAAATTAAATGTGTATCTTTAAGTAACAAATTTCTTTTATAGAAAAATGTCTTTTATTTGGGAAGAAATTACCATATTTTTGCAAAACATTGTCTTCTTTAAATACAAACTCAATTTTCCCACTTCAAATTGTGCAATAGAAAAATCCCTTGATTATTACTCTTAACATAGTCATGTCAATTAGGAGAGGTTTATTTGGCTTTGTTTGAAGACTTCCTCATCCATGACCAATCTACTCCAAAAAAGAAAACTCTACAATACCCAAGCTCGATTGAGCCTATTGTTCAATGTGCAATGTTCTCAGACAAGCCACATCTCAAACTGCTCCATGACGTTTTGTCAAAGGGAGATGGGAATGATCACTTGAGTATTTATAGCCATTAATAGTTTCCACTTGTATCTTTAGCTTTCCTTGTAGAATCTAGCAACGTTGCAAATGTCTCGATTTTATCATGAAAAAAGACATGCCCATTCACGAAAGGACACCTGCTTAGGTATATAAATGCGGGTCCTCATTGTAACGTTCATCACATATACATCTTATATATATAAAATAAATTATTATTTTAAATACCTGTGTGTATTTTTACATTCAAATCTCCAAGCTATCAGTTTTCTTGCTTCAGCCATAGCTTTTATGCTTCAGAATAACCTCTTGTGAGGAAAATTTCTCCTACATTTGACAGTCAGCCAAATAGTCAACTAGCCCACAGCCCTTGATATTCACTTCTTGATGATGGCAAGCCATGCGACTCCACCATATGCATCAACCACATATCTCTCACCATTTGGCATTTCCACTTGGACGAAGGTGGGCTGCTATTCAAAAAGTACTTTGGTCATTTTGCAATCAGGTGCTTACACTTGTTTGTTTTGGGCATTTAGAATGGATAAAGGGGTGATCAGGAAGATTGACCAATCTTAACCATAAGTATGTACTCTCACCTTATCAAGGGGGTTAATCTTTAGCCATAGTCTAGTGGGACCTCCCTTAAGGCCTTAGGGTTATAGTAGGGGCACTACTTGGAAGTATTGAATTTGTAACTATGATCGGTCTTCATAATGTGTATTTGGCCACTTGATGTATTAGTATTGATTATTGTAAAGCATATTTTTAAATGCTAGCGTCAAAAGAAAAGTATTTTTGAGTCAAAGTCCCATTGCAACTTTTAAAAGAAGAAAATTTGAATTTGAAGTCTTTGGCTCCAAAGTTGTCAAATCGACCTCCCTCCAAGTCAAGTCAGCCCAGGCGGAGTCACACCCATTGGACCTAGGCAGAACACTATATATTAGCAGCTCGACCTCCTATTCAAGACACCAATTCGCACTCTCTTGTGAAGAACAGTTTCTAGGCATCCTAGCAAAGATCAAGAAGGCAAGGATGATGAAGAAGAAACATTGCATCTCTTTCTCTCTCTCTCTCTCTCTCTCTCAAGATCACACGTGTGGACACTCTCTTTCTTCTAGGTCGTAGTTTTTCTAGGTAGTTCTATTACAGGGGGGGCAAAATTCCAAGCAATTGTAGGGGCTGAAATTCTAGGGTAACTGGCAGCTACATGAGGGCTAAAATTTTTGCGTCAAATCAAGCTCTGGATTAGATTGGGAGGCTTGACTTTGAGGGTTTGACCATAGGTCTAGCGGTGTCTCTTATTGAACAGAAGAATTTCTCTATTGAAAAGATTGTTGGTTTTTTCCCCTTGGTTGGTTTTCCCAGGGCAAATCTTGTCTTCTCTTTGTGCATTGTAATCTCTATTGTTCTACTATTCTTGAATGATTGAATTTCTGAAGTATAATTGTTGAATGATATATTGGAATAATTTAAAAGAAGATCTACATCAAAAGTAATTATTAGTATTTCAGAAATATTGTGCTTGTCTATATTGCACTTAGAAAATCAACATGGTATCAGAGCTTTGGTGAAGGAAGGAACATTGAGATCACCTTTGAAGAAACCATAATTTGAAATCACCAATGTTGAAGTCCTCCGTGTTTTGCATCCATGGCTTCCTCTATGAAATCTAAGAATAAGTTGTAAGGAGCCTCGAACTTCAGAGCTTGGAAACGTGGGATACATAGTGTTCTTGCAAACAACAAGGTAGTGGATATTGTAACAGTGAAAGTTGTGGAGCAAGCAAATGTTACAGGAAAGAAGAAAATTAAAGAAGATGATCTCAATGCCATGAACATTATTGCAGACTCTATTAGAGATCATCTAATCCATTATATTGCAAAGTCGGATACTTCTAAGAAGATTTATGATTCCCTAACAAATCTATTCGCTATCAAGAATGTGGGACAAGTCATGAGCTTGAAGAATGATCTCTGTGATGTAATGATGACAAGTGATGACACCATAGCTTCATATTTTGTAAGGATTTTTCAAATAAAGGATCAAATCTCAGCAATTGCAGAAACTATTCCTAAGAGTGAACTTGTGACTACAACACTCAATGGTCTACTAGATCATGGCATGCTTTCACAACATGTGTTGAAAATTTAACTAGTGTCGATCTTCATGATGTAATAAAATGTATTTTTTTGTCATTGATTATATTCATTATCATTATTTTATTTTTAGTCAAAGTATGTTCTTCATGCTTATAGAGTCAATTGAGTCAAAAATAATTTATTATGAGTCAATAGAAATGTATTTGAGTCAAGTCCCATTTGGACTTTTTGTAAAGAAAAGAAAAGAAATTTTTATTTTTAGTCAAATAGTCAACACAAGAACAAGTCGGCCCTGTGGCAACTATTTGACCCTCCAAGACAGCTATATATGCAAGTCAACTCGACCTCTTGGAAGCTCATTCACTCATCAACACATCACATTGATTTTTGTGCCAAAACCAAAAGAAAAAGGCAGTCGAAGTAAAGGGAGAGAGAAGGAAGTAAAAGGAGAGAGAGAAGACATGTTTTCTACCCTATTTATGCTCACATGTGCAAATTTTCTGAGGCAATTTTTGTGCTTCTTCAGGCCTGAAATTTTAGGGGTTGACCAACATTGACTCTGACTTGATTGGAGGAGACTTGGAGGAGGGTTGACTTGGAATCTTTGTGACAGTCTTAGCCTTGCTCTTAGGTATTGGATATCTCATTTTGATCTGATTCTATAAGAGAAGGATTGTTTGGGTTTTCCCCCTTGTGGAGTTTTTCCCTAGCTTGGAGCCTAATTTTTGGTGTCTCTTGTATCTTGTGCATTATTTTTTCTATATTTTGCTAATGTGTAATTGCTTGACGACATAACTAAACAAGTAAATACTAAGAAAAGAATGCATATCAGTCACACGTAATTACCATCATAAGAAATTCTATCATCCATTTGAATTTCAACATGGTATCAGAACTAAGGAAGATCGAAGAATCTAGATAGTCCTCTCTCCCTTACTGAAGTCTACCTCATCTTGAGACACCTATAGTAGTAATCTAAGAAGTTTAATCTGAAGTCTGTAGCATTTATCCAAACTTTGTTCTGAGGTACAAATTTGAATGCATGGTTTATACTCTAAATGAAGACAGTGGTTTGAGATATGTAGCATATGTCCAAAAGCTCTAAGATCTGAAGTTAGGGCTACTTCAGGAGGCCTTTACTCTTACCATTCAAAACTTGTTTCAAGATCAAAGTAAAAGATAAGGAGAAGATTTATACCCTTGCTTCTTGATACCATATATATCACTCCCCTCCGTTTGTTATAAGCACTTTTCACATTTTCCCCATCTGGGTCCACATTTGTCCATTAAGTCCACAAGGTGTCAGCCTCCCCTTCCCCTTGTCCACACCTTGGATCAGGCCTACAGCGATGCCCCGAAGGTTGATGCATTGAAAAAGAAAGATAAAGCATAATAATGGCCACATACAACAAGAAATCTACCACAAAATGCAAAAGATGACTGGGACAATAAAATTTTGTGTGTGGGCAAAAGTCAATCATGAGCTCTACCCCCTATCATCATGGCCATCACCCTAGTTCCTAGGGCCCCTATGAGTGCCTCCTACATCATTAAGGACCCCATGATTGTCCCAACCCCTGGTGGGCGATGAACTACCCCACCTCAAGGGGGTATTCGCTGCTACATCTTACGCAATCATGCTCTCATCCCCTTGAGCCCCAAGCAATAAAAAGAAGAAAATTTAATATAAGGAAAAAGGCATATGAGAAGGGTGGAAAAACAAAGGCTGGAGTAACTAATGTACCATGGTTGCTCCCTCCTACATTCATACACCCAAGGTGTTGGCCTCCTTCATCATAGCTACCCTTGTACCATGGCATGTGGCTTAGAGCCTTCCCTCTTGGCCCCAATCCATTCCATCATTATTTCACATTACACCTATGATTTGACACATGTACCATGGACCTGTCACTGCCGTAGAGGTTGAAACCACCTAATAGGGTCCTTCATTAACCTCTCTTGCCAAGGAAGGTAGCATTAGTACATGTTCAAAGCCCATTTGGAATGGCATGCCACTATGACGTGTCCACTTTTTCCCTTGATGAGCAAGCTTATTTACTCAATTTCCCTAATGGTTTATTGTACTAGAAGGTGAGGAGACGCATTGGATCTTATACAAAATTGCAGGTGGGTTTTCATCTTGGACTTGGCCTCCATATACGGGATCCAAGCCCTCCAAAGGGTCATAATGGCACTTGTAGGGTGAGCAAATTACCAATGTTGCACTAATCGCGAAAATATCGCAATAAAATCGTTTTATCGCGATTTAAAAAAAAGAAAACGATATTATCGCACGATAAAAACGCATATCTTTTTAGCCGATTTTTATGAAAAAATCGCGATTTTTATTGGAAAAATCGTTGCTATGTCAGTTGGCACATATTTTAACTAGAAAAACACGATTTTATTTTTCATTTGGACAGTAGACAGGGGCACGACGAGGGTTTGGAGTCTTGGAGTGAGCTCTTGGTAATTTTGGAGCTGAATCCGCTAACTGAAGGAGAAAAACGAAGTGTGAGCTAAGGAGGAGATGAAGTTTCTCCATAAAACTGGTATGGGCACCAATGTTTTGTGTTTTCACTATTTTGTAACTTTGTTTTGGTTTTTTTCTATGTTTTTGGTTGGGTTTGGAATCTGGATAACCCATTGTTTTTTTCTATGTTTTTGGTTGGGTTTGGAATGGGGTTTTTGACATTTGTCCAATGTAATTTTTTTGGTTGGGTTTCGAATTGGGTTTCTTAAATTGTATGTAATTTTTTTTTAGTTTTCGTACAATGTAAATTGTAAGTTTGTAACTTGTAAATTGTAATCCTTATTTTGCCATAGGTTCATCGAAACACCATTCAAGTTTTCAACTTCAAAGTTCAAAGTCAAACATGCCAAGGAAATTGGACCCTCTGTGGGAATTTGGTGAACCTGATGGAGGGAATGATAGAATAAACTTGTCTTGCAAGTTGTGTGGGCACCATATGTCGGGGGGGGGTGTACAGATTGAAGTATCACCTTGCACAAATCCCTGGATTTGATGTAGGGCCTTGCACAGAGACAAATCCTGAAATCATCCGAAGAGCCATGAAATCATTGGAAAATTTAGACCACAGTAGAGAGGCCAAAGCAGAAATAAAGAGGCAACTAAAAAATTCCGCTGAACCACGCCTAGTTCACAGCCATCTATCACTTCAATACTTAAAAATAACTAAGAAAGAAAAAGTTGACAAGTTGTTGGCCAAATTTCTCCTTTGGAGTGATATTCCTTCCAGCATTGTAAGGAATAATCCATTTTTCCAGCTTGTTGTTGATGCTATTGCAACTGTTGCCCAGGGTACAAAATCTTTTCTTATCATGACATTAAAGGCCGGATTCTTCAAAATGAAAAGCTTGACTACACCAAAAGATTGGAGGATTTTAGGGAATCATGGGCACAAACAGGATGCACTGTGATGTCAGATCATTGGACTGACCAAAAGGGGAGAACCCTTATAAACTTCTTGGTTAGTTGTCCCAAGGGGACTATGTTTATCAAATCTGTTGATGCATCTGCACAAATCAAAGATGCAAGAAATTTATGTGATTTACTGAATGTGTTTATTTTGGAGGCGGGTGCAGAAAATGTTGTCTAAGTCATAACGAACAATGCTACAAATTATGTTGTTGCTGACAGGATGCTTATGGACAGGCATCCTATATTTTGGACACCTTGTGCTATACATTGTATTGATTTGATGTTGGAGGGCATAGGAAAAATTTCCTTTGTCAAAGATATTGTTGAGTCATCCAAAAGCATTACAAAATTTATATATAATCATATATCTGTGCTTAGCTTGATGAAAAATTCACCAACAACAAAGAGTTGGTGCGCCTAGCCATTACACAGTTTTCCACCAGTTTCATATCTCTTCAATCCCTCTTGAATTCTATGTGGGATGTGAAGAGAATGTTTCTTTCAGAGGAGTGGCGTGCTTTGACAATGAGCCGCAAACCAGAGGGAGAGACCATATGCGGACTAGTTTCATACCAGGAAGACTTCTGGGTGGGAGTGCAGGAGGTGTGCACCATTATTGAACCTTTGGTAAATGTTCTTCGATTAGTTAATGGTGAGAAGCCCGCAATCGGCTATTTGTATGAGGCCATGGACAGGGCGAAAGAATCCATTCGGGCCTACTATGATGAAAAGGGAGATGAAGGGTTTCAGAGACAACTCCTCCTATGGGGAGTGATTGATGAACAATGGAACAACACACTCCATCATCCCATTCATGCTGCAGGGATTTACCTGAACCCCTCATTTTCTTACGCATGTGGGTTCGTATTTGATACTGAGATCATGGATGAATTCTTAACCTGTGTCTAGAAGATGGTGCGATCTCCAGCAGAACGTACAGAAATCTCTAAAGAAATTGAGACATATAGGATGGCAGGTGGCACATTTAGCTTTGACATGGCTGTGATTGATAGGACGATTAAAATGCCAGGGATTTTTTAGTTTGCTTCAAATTTCATTGTCTCTTCAAATTCCATTTTTTTCTTATGTTTATTTAAAATTTTATTTGTAATTTTGTTGTAGATGCATGGTGGGCAATGTATGGTGCTAGGGTACCCCTTCTGCAAAAGCTTGCCATTCGAACCCTCAGCCAAACATGTAGCTCTTCAGGATGTGAGCGCAACTGGAGTGTATTTGAAAAAATACACAACAAGAAACGCAACAGGTTAAAACTTAACACTTAAAAATTTAAAATATTGCAAATTTCCAAATAATTATTTGAATTCACTAAACAATATTTTTTTATAATTATTATTTCATGATCTTTGTACAAGTTGGACTCCCAGTGACTTAATGACATGGTCTACGTCTACTACAATTTTCGATTGTGGGTGAGGCAACTTGAGAGGACACCTGATATGGAGTCCATCTCATTGGATGGAATTGACACCACTGCTACATGGAGGGTTGAAGCCGAGAGGCCTCTCATGGAGTCTGTTGATGATTGGTTAGTGTAGGATGTAGTGGAGGGGGAGGAGGAGGAGGAGGAAGAGGAGGAGGTGACACCACCTACCCGGGCTACCCCTGCCACCAGTAGAGGACGTGGTCTACCTCCTATAGCTCCTACTCCTAGTTCTTCAACTTCTAGAGCACAGCCGAGTCCACTGCCAACTCCACTAGCACCAGCGTCTACATCTAAAGGGAAAGGGAAAGCTATGGCATTTTCTCGCAAGAGGGGCAGAGGAAATCAATGATTCAATAGTATTAGACTTCAATTATTTTGTTCGTTTCATTGTATATGACATTATGACTCATGATATGACTCATGAAATACATTATTATATTTTTTTTTTGATATTTTGAGGCTGAGTTGGGACTCAGGAGTCAGGACTTACTATTCAGACCATGATTCATTGTTATGTGTGATGTAGCACTAGAAATGATATTAAACATCTTATATATTAGTTCTTTTATCATATTTATGTGTCAATGTATTTATTTGATGTTGTAGATGGTTTAGATATTAAAAAATAAAAATAAAAAATGAATTTTTTTTGTATGTTAAGATTTTTTTCCTGATTATTACCGATTTTTTTCTAGATTTTTACGATTTTTTTCCGATTTTTTCCCTGCACCGAAATTATCCTGATAACGATTAGTGCAACATTGCAAATTACTAATAATTAAGCCCTAAAATCACAAACTAAATGGTCAAAGTCATTTAAAATTGCAAAATCTTCATTTTCACAAATTTGGGCCTCTTGGGTATTTGAGTTTTGGCCTAGATCTAAAATTTAAGCTTGCTAGATTTTTCTGCATAACTGAAATTTTCTGCAGATCTGAATCAAATTTTTATCAAGGGCCAAAAGACTGAAATTTTCAATTTCTAGAATTTTTTTCTATTTTTGGAAATATTGGGCATCATCTTCCACTTGATTAGTTTGTTGATCTGTGGTTAACTCATTGCTGTAATAAACATATTAGTTCTGAAATTTGCTGAAGCACACTTCCTAAAAGCCCTAAAAATTGAAATTTCTCAAATATAGTGCATTTTTGCTATTTTTGGGCATATTGACTATTTATATTTGTCATCTTTAGCTGATTGATCTGCAGTTGTTTACTGCGGTAAACTAATATTCAGCTCTGAAATATCACTGAGTACATAATTGCAAAGTGGGTTAAAAGGGTTAACTTACATTTACTGGTCAATAATAACTCTCATGTTTTATGTGTAAGGCAAGTTTCATCATTTGACATGGTTTACGCATTCCTGTCATAACAATGATAATCTCTGAATTTTCTTAAGTATTATCGCTGATATAAACTTACACAAATCTGAATTTGAATTATCTCATATTGACCTAAAAGGTTGTCTATATTTGTGCTCGAAATCTGACATTGATCTTGCTGATTGGCATAATATCTTGTGTGAATAATCATTGGTGGATAATTTAGTTACATGGTATCTTGTGGAATATAGTCGAAGCTTACACTTGTATCTCTTAACATGTATCTTGTTTAGGATTGTATTTCAACATTGTTAAGTACTCTTGCCTTAAGATAAATTCTCAATAAGTACTTAAATAACTTAAGCAATCTTAACTCAAGATAAACCTCACTCATAATCTCTTGCATTAGCATACTAGATCTAGATTGCACTAACTTACTTCCTAGCATAACCTAGGTTGACAAAGATATAGGGCAACCCTTTTCCAACCTAGCTTGAAAGATTCAACTTCTCCTAGTGGTTAACACAGTGACCTTGCAGTGGTCAGACCCACAGTCTTTGCAACGCCCAAGGCACTAGGTGGATGGAACACAAGGGAACATATCGTTAATCAGGTCGTTGTCTGCTTCTAGTTGGCTTCCATTTCACAACTTTCTTTGAGGATTGTTTTGTTGATTGTTGAGTAACTTGGGAGGTACTCCAAGCCTTGGGGTTCGGGGTTTGGAGGGCACAACACCACAAGAGTCACTTGTGGGCATGGAACCCAAGCATGGGGTTTTCCACCCATCGGGATTTGGGCCAAAACCATGAAGAATTTGAGCATGAGAAAATTTGAGATGATAGAGCTTGACATGGCGATTCCAATGCTTCGAAGATCACTCAAATTTGAGCTCTAGAACTTGAGTTATGTTAAAATTGGCAACTAGGGCCAAACTCCATGTGGGTCATCTTATTAATGGAAGCTGATATTTTTCTTGGATCCCTCTCATTGAGAGGTGTAGGATTGATCTAAAGATTATCCGATTCCGATAAGTATTCATGGAGATATGAATTTATTTGTGTTATGGGAAAATTCGTCAAGGTCGGCTAGCAACCAAATAAACCCGACTTGTGCTCAACATTTTAGTATAAATAGAGGTGGTCTTCAAGTCATTTAAACACACTTGGGATCTCTTGCTCTCTACTTGTCTTTGGGTTTTAGTAGGAGGAGAGATCCTAAGAGATAACGCTGCGCTAATCCAGATGGCAAAACCTGGAACTGCCGAGAATTGTTGGAACTATCGGGAAAAACCGGAACTACCAAGAAAAGCCGGAACTGCTGGAATTTCCGGAACTGTCAAGAAAAGCCGGAACTGTCAGGAATAGCTAGAATTGTCGAAACTGCTAGGAATAAACGGAATTGCCGGAACTACCAGGAATAGATGGAATTGCAGGAATTGCCGGGAACTGTCGGAAATGCCAGAAAAGCTGGAACTGTCAGAACTACCAGGAAAAGCCAAAACTGCCGGAATTTCTGGAACTGCCGGGAAAAGCCAAAACTGCTGGAAATGCCGCGAACAGCGAGGCAGAAGCCGGAACTGCCGGGAACTGCCAGAACTGCCTGGAAAAGCCGAAACTACCGAGAACTGCCGAAACTATTGGGAATAGCCGGAATTGCCGGAACTGTCGGAACTATCGGAAATGGTCAGAACTGTCGGGAACAGCCAAAACTACCGGAACAATCGAGAAAGTTGATGCATAGGGCAGAAACCGAAACTGTTGAGAACTGCTAGAACTGCCGGGAAAAGCTAGAACTGCCGGGAATAGCCAGAATCGCCGGAACTGCCAGAACTGCGGGGAACAACCGAAATTGGCGAAACTGCCAGAACAACCAGAGCATCTGTCTGCGAAGGAGAGCAACATGCAAGGGACAACTAATTAACATTGGGACAGTTGTATGGTACTTAGCAGCAAATACACCAAGCATGCAATGTTATAGCTAGCATGCAACAACAAGCATGCAAATGACAAGCATGCTAGGGACAACAAGCAAGCAAGATGCAGCCAGCACATAGGTCAGTATGGAAAGATGGTGCAACAATGGCACACAATGCAGTACAGTGATGGGTACAGTCATGATTAATGAAGCATGATGAGATGCAGCATAGTGATGATGGGTGCATCATGGTGCAGCATAGTGAGGTGCAGCATGATGACGTAATGCAGCACAACGATACGTGAAGAAGTCACCTTGGAGAATCAGTTGAAGCAGCGTGTTTTCAACTGATCTCATGTATCATCTTCTTAGAGATGATCTATGCTCTTATCTAGACAAGTCAAAGTGTTGACTTCTGTTGTAAATGTTCTATCTTTCTCTCTCTGCTGAACTATTGAAGAACATATAAGAAGAATTGATCAAGGGTTTCCCCACATTGGGATTTGTCCCTGGCTAGCGCCACATCTTGTGTCCTCTTGTCTTGGCTTGTCTTCTGTGATTTATGTTTATGTTCTATCTACAGTTTACTTTAATGCTGATGTGATTGTTAATCTGGAAAAGACATTGAGCTAACTGTGAAAATTGAAATAAATTGCTCTAAGCATAGAACATACCTAAAATTAACATGAATTTTTGAAGTTGACAATTAACTGTTTCAGACAAGTCATGTCGACTTGGTCCAAAAGTCATGTCTCTTCAACAAATTTGCGCCGCCGTCTTATCATTTATGTGTATAAATAGGAGGTGTGTGTGAGATAATTTCTCACATCCCAAGTGCATTCAAGCTTAGAAAGACACCTATCTATGGCAGCAAAGTACGAGAGAGAGGGACGAATTGAAATGAGGATTGTTTAAGGGTTGTTTATTTCTCAATACAGGTCCAGGTTTGTTGTAGAGAAGGCCGCATGAGAAGATGATGTTTATAGGTTGTTTGTGTAAGGTAATGGTGGCAATTTCCAACTCCTGTTAGGCCGCATTACCTTGGAGTTCAAACAAACAATTCTGAGCTCCTTTGAGGCTGTTTGGGAGGGTTGTAAGGCCTATGGTATGTGCCCATAACACCGCAAGTTTGTGCAAGACATTTGGAGAGGGTAACAAGCGTAGACAAAGGTTGAAATGGCAGTGTGTGGGAACAAGAATTAAAGGAGAGGAAGTCGTAGGTTTTTAGGTGATTATTGTGTTGATTTGGGGTAGCATCAAATGTGCTCTAGCCACGAAATTTGGTGGAGAGGTTAGGGCACATGAGATTTCTAATACCCAGAAAGGGTTTGGTCAGATTCTAAATAGATCAGGAGATATTAAAATAATTAATATTTTTAATGGAGTCCCTAAATCTAAACTTAGGGAAAATAAAATATTAATGTGTATTAATATGAATCTGTGTTAGAATGGTCTAAAAGACATGGATCAAGCCAGATCTATTCTTAGCCGTTGATTAGGGACTTAATCTCAGCCGTTGAGATGTCAACAGGAAAAGTATAAGAGGAGGCTTGAGGGTCACTTGGAGAATACACCAGAGTGATCAATGATTCTATTCTCTAGAGCGGGGTTTGCTAAGAGAGATAGAATTAGTGATCAGGAGAGGTAGATGAGGGGCATTTGGGTACAAAAAAACAAAGAGGCAGAGATAGTGCAGGGGGAGCAGCGCAGTAGCCAAGGAGAGTGACGCAGTGCCATCTAGGGCTCACGCAAAGGCATCCAAGAGCTGTGCAGAGCCTAAGAGAGGCCAGCGTCGCTGACACAAAGAGCTAGAGAGCTGACGCAGGGCCTCCCAGGGCTGACACGGACCCATCTGAGGTGACGTAAGGCCGGCGTGAGGCAGAGAGGAGCTAACGCAGTCCAGAGAGACGCTAACGCTGGGGTTTCTGGGGCAGATTTGTTCTGTGTTGCTGCTGGAAGGATTATCCAGGGTTTCAGCCAGAAGATTTGTTAGAAACTGAGAGGGATTACTGCCAAGGAAATTCTCCATTGGGTAGGCTAGTTTTGGCACCCAGATTGTACTCTAATATTGCTCAATAAGAAAACCCTCAGATAGTTACACCGGTTTGCCCACATTGGATTTTCCCAGGGACATTAGTTCAACAATAACGGTGTCATATGGTGTGTTTGTTTCTGTTTCTTTTAGTTGTTGATCTGTAATATGTAGAGCATGCACTAGTGTTTATTTTCAGTATTTACATTGTAAATAACTTGTTAAGAAAAATAACAAGTAGGAATAAATCAGATAAAGTGCATGGAGGGTTTCTAACTAAGTAAACTTAGAAACTTCAACATGGTATCAGAGCGAGGTTACAGATCATAGGAGGACTAAAGGACATCAGTCGAGCAGAGCAATACCAGCAGAAAACAATTGTCCCAAGGTGACAGAAATTGTTTCTAGCAGAGCAGCAACAAGGGAAGGGTGACGCAATGCCTACGTCATCAAGGGTGAGCCGAGAAGAGGCAGCGCAAAAGCTAAGGAGGCAAAGGGAGCCTCACGCAGAGCCACGCGATAGCTCGGAAGGTTGACGCAGTTGGCTGAGGAGGCCGGGTTGCTGGTGTCAGGATTGCGCAGAGCCTAGGAGCTCTCACCTTCAGGTTGCTGGGGTTTAGCAGGCTCTAGGAATATTGCACAGTGGAGCTGGTGAGGCACTGTAGTCATAATAGTACCTGACAGAGCAAGGCCAGAGGAGTTGCTATTGATGGTTTTTAGACGAGGAACCTGGATCAGTGGTGCGGTTGCACAAGACAATCAGAGTAGGGGGCATCTTGACAGTGGCAGAAGGATTTCCAAGAGGGAAATTAGGACTCAGAAGGAGTCCAGAAGAGAACTTCCAGACGGGAAGTAGAGACTCAAAGGAATTGAACAGAGAACTTCCAAGAGGGAAGTAGAGGAGCATCATGGCACCCCACGGAGTAAGAGACTAGGATAGGTTGGACGGAGCATCGAACTTCGCAATTTGGAAGGCCATAATCTTATCTGTACTTGACAGGAATCGTGTCAAGAACTTCACCTTGAAGGTAATAGCTATCCCAGTCGACCCGAATGATAATGACAAGTACGAGGAGGCGATAGCGAGGGCCAACAGCGTTATCCTTGACGGGGTCAAGGATCATGTAATACCACACATAACCGAGAAGGAAACAGCATTTGAAATGTGGGAGGCTCTCAAGAATTTGTACCAGCATACTTCTATGCAGAGAAGAATGCTTCTTGAGAATCAGTTGATGTTGTATCAGATGAAGAAGGGAGAACTGATTGACACCTTCCTCAAAGGACTGAATGAGATCCGAGATCAGCTGATGGTGAGGACAGCCCTGAATGTCGTCTCAGAAGACTGGGAAGTATTTGTCCAGAGTATATTGGGCAGAGGGACACTTCCACCTTGGGGCGAGATGTGGGCAGCTCTTCGCCAGGAAGAGATCAAACAACTATCAAAGACAGGTAGTAGCAACAAGGGGATCAAAGTCAAGCAGGAGGAGGAAGATGTGGCCCTAGCATCTGAGGGAAAGCAGGAAAAGCAGAAGAAGAAAGATCTCTCCAAGATCAAGTGCTTCCACTGTGGGGAGTTGGGTCATTATGTGACCCAGTGTCAAAGGAAGAAGAGTAAGGGAGAGCCTTTCGAGACTAAGGCAGCGCCAGCACAGGCAGAGAAGGAAGTTCTGACAGACGATGACTGTCCCATGAGTGCACACACACCACTTGAGCGGAAGTGGGGAGACATCAAGTTGTAGTCAGGTGGACTATAGGCGATGAGTGGCAGGATCCTCGAGGTACCCAGCCTCTTGGATTAAACCTTGCTACGAGAGCCCCAAAGAGGAGTAGCAGGACTGGTTGAGTTGGGTAGAGACAAATGCAAATGGAGCGGCAGAGAGAGCTACAGTGCAAGAGTCCCAAGATAGCGCGAGCCTAGCAGGCTACAACAATGCAAGAGGCACGGGAGTGTTGCACCAGTGCAGGATGGCACAGAGAGGTGTGCAACGTTGCGAGATGCAGGGAGTTGTTGCAGCAGCACAGAGGTCAAAAAGGGAGCACTTGTCAGCGACAGAGGGAGTTTCCGCATTAGTGGGTGTCTCTAGCCCAACAGAGAGGTCAGATTGGGAGATCAGTTACTTACTTCTCAGTAATTGAGTTGCAGTGCAGCAGTGGGCAGCACGATGCAACATGACAAGAGGAGGTGCAGTGCAGATGCAGTGCTGCGAGAAAGGACCAGCGGCAACATGGATGCAAAGGGAGCTGATGTATAGATGCAGCAGTGGCAGTGGCAGAACCATGGCCAGCAGTACAGGATGCAGCAGTGCGGAGGTTGTTGGGCAGGAAGGCCTAGCATAAGCACAGGTACCAATGCCGGATGACTAGAGTAATACTCAGTGAGGAGTATTGCTAGAGCACAGTCCTCGCTAAGAGGGATTGTTGATTTGGGGTAGCATCAAATGTTCTCTATCCATGAAATTTGGTGGAGAGGTTAGGGCACATGAGATCTCCAATACCCAGAAAGGGTTTGGGCAAATTCTAACAAATCAGGAGATATTAAAGCAATTAATATTTTTAATGGAGTCTTGTTAAGTTATGGTATGTTCTATGCTTCTAACAGTTTACTTCTTTTTCTTAGTATTAGCAATCACATGTACATAAAGTAAAGTGCAGATAGAACATTAAAGAATCGATAGAAAACAAGCCAAGACAAGAGACACAATATGTGGCAGCTAGCCAGGGACAAACCCCACAATGTGTGGGGAAACCCTTTGATCCATAGTTGCGGGGGAGCGCCCCCCCCCCTTCGAACCCGCTCCCGAAGCGCGCTCCGGGCGGGAGCGGCTCGGGAGCGTGCTCCCTAAATCGCTCCCGAACGGGAGCGATTTTCGGGAGCGCGCTCCCTACCTGAAAATTTTCGCTCCCTGCCGATTTTGGGAGCAGCTTAGGGAGCGGCCGCTCCGTCACTCCCGGAGCGATTTTTAAAGCTCGGGAGCGATCGCTCCCGGACTTTAAAAAATCGCTCCGGGAGCGATTTTGAGCTGGCCGGGAGCAGGTCGGCGGAAAAAAATTCCGCGGACCCGAAAAAAACCAAAATTTTTTAAATTTTTTTTTGTTTTAAAAGGCCCTTTGGGCCTAAAAACATTTCATTGTGAATGTTTGAAGAATTTGAAGAGCTTGAAGAGCAAGAGTTTGGAGCAAGGAAGAGCGAGGAGCGAGGAGAAAGGAGCGAGGAGCAAGCCTGCAGAGGTAAGTAAGTTAACAATTTAGCTAATCTAGCTAGTTTAATTTAGTTAGGTAGTAATTTAGGGAATTTAATTTAGTTTATTGAGTATTAAAATTATGAATTTCAATTAAATTAATAAATTAAGTTAATTAATCCCAATAAATTAAATTAATTTGCAGATTGTTGAATGAAAACCCTACAAACATCAAACACCATGGACCTCACTATATTTCTGGGCATTTTCCTCTTCCTGGTCCCTTTTATGGTTATTATGGTGGTGGAGAGGAAACGGAGGGGCCAAACTGGAGAGGGGGATGAAGAAGCTGGAGAAAGTGAAATGGGTGAAAACCCTGGTGAGGAGGAGCTGGAGGAGGGTGAACAGGCACTCAAAAGACTAAACAAGACCAAACCCCATTGTGGACATATGTTCACAGGGCTGAAACAGGGAGAGGGTGTGGAACCACTAAATTTCATTGCCCCCATTGCAACACTGATTACACAGGTTCATACACCCGTGCTAGAAGACACCTCTGCGGGAAAAGGCCATGGGATGGAGAGAAACAAATAGGAATCAAAACTTGTGCAGCGGTGTCAACAGCGGATAGAGCCAAATACATAAGGGAGGAGGAGGAAGCCCAATACCAATCAAAAAAATCAAGGGGTTTCTTTGAACCAAGCTCACAATCACAAAGAACTCCTTCAGCATCCTCCCAAGGCAGTGGATATGGAGGCTCAAGGTCATCATCTTTAAGGCGTAGAACCATATCAGATTTCCTTGATGAGGGGTGTAGGAATGATGTGGGTTCAAAGGTTTACAGGTTTCTCTATGCATGTGGGATACCATTCAACGTTCTTCGCTCCCCTTATTGGCACGAAATGGTTTCGGCCATAAATGATGCCCCTAAAGGATACAAGAGCCCTGGGTATGACAAGGCAAGAACCGTTGGCCTTGATAATGAAAAAGCAAAAATATCACACTCTTTGAATGGAATGACAAGTGCTTGGACTGAGCATGGGGTGTCCATCGTATCTGATGGATGGACAAATGTAAAAGGCAAGCCATTGATAAGTGTTCTTGCTGTGTCTGTTAATGGTCCAATCTTTCTAACTGCACATGATTACTTAGACAAGTTCAAGACCGCCATCAACATTGCAGAAGCATTACTTGAAACAATTGACCGTATTGGGCCATACAATGTCATCCAAGTCATCACTGATAATGCTGCTAATTGTAGGGCAGCGGAAGCAATTATTGAGGACAAATACCCCAATATATTTTGGTCTGGATGTTTGGTTCACACATTGAACCTTCTGTTGCATGATATTGTCAAGAACAAAAATGAACAATACCAATGGATTGGTGATTTGTACAAGAAAGGCAAAAAAATGATAAAATTTATTACAAATCATAGCAATACCCATGGCCTTTTCCGCAGTCACTTGAGATTGGAGTTGTTGAAGATTGCGAAGACGAGATTTGGTAGCTATTACCTCACCTTCAAGCGCCTTTTGAAGGTAAGAAAGTCAATGGCTAGCATGGTATCAAGTCCACATTGGCAGTTATTGAAGGAAAGGGCTACAAATGCAGCTGACAGGGGAGGTTTTGAAATGGTGGAGGAGGCCGCTCTTGATGGCCAATTTTGGACAAATGTGAGGCAAGTTTTGGATTTTACCAAGCCCATTTATCACATGATTCGGTTTGCAGAT
>APFE030385614.1:127522-157971 GCA_000404065.3 Pinus taeda
TATATATTTTTAAAAAATCGCTCCCGGATTCGCTCCCAAACCGGGAGTTCTGAAAATGGTCGCTCCCGCTCCCGCTTCTGCTCCCGCTCCCAAGTAACATTGCTTTGATCAAATCTTCTTTTATCTTCAATAATTCAGCAGAGAGAAAAAGTACAATAAATCTGATTTATATCAGCAGTAGCAAACCCTAGATCCGCAACATCAGCATTAGCGGCTTCATCATCAAACTAGGGCAGACGATATCTCACAAACCGACCATTGGATTGGCTTGATTCCACCACCAAAGGTTGCAGCTTTCAGAGGAGGTTCAGATGAACCTACAACGCAATTCAGATGAGGAGATCTTCTAGTCCACGCAGGTCAAACTTCACTTTTGCAGTTGCAGCTTCAGTTTCAGCAGCTTCCTTCAAACTAGGGCAATCGATATCTTGCAAACTGTCTGTCGGATTGACTTGATTCCACCACCAAAATTTGCGGCTTTCAGAGAAGGATCAGATCAACCTACAACACAGTTCCAAAGAGGAGATCTTCTAGTCCACGCAGGTCAAACTTTACTTCTGTAGTTGCAGCTTTAGTTTCAGCAGCTTTCGGCTTCACATGTGTGAGGGAGAGACCCTTTTCTACGCAGTAGAGAAGAGACTCTTATCTGCGCAGTAGAGAGAGAGAGATGTGATGAGATGAGTGAGTCCAAATGAGGAAAAGTCCTCCTATATTTAAACATAACGTTGGTGTTTGAATAGATGCGACTGTTGGGCTTCTGAGCCTACATGAGTTGTAGGTCGGCTTGATAATAATTCCATAATCAAAATAATGTCATATTTCCATGAATACTTATTGGAATAGGATGATCTTTATATCAATCCTACACCTCTCGACGAGAGGAATCAAATAAAAATATTATCAGCCATGAATAAGATGACCCACATGAAGTTTTGCCCTGGTTGCCAATTTTAACACTCCCTCTCAACTAGGGAGAACTTCATCTGCAATCTGTCTATCGGTCGTTACTATTCATCCATCAAATGCACTGCCTTATACAGGCTGACCCTTGCCCTGCTCTGCTCTATTCTGCCTGTTCTGCGTTGCCTTGTTATGCCCTATACTGATCTGTACTGTTCTACTCTGTTCTGCTCTGCTCTTGCATTGTTCTGTTCTGCTCTGCTTTTGTCTGAATTATGAAGAAGAAGAAATGATCGAGGTTGTATCATACTGACTCAAAGTCAGTCTTAGAGTATGTACCACTGGTCGCAGACCAATCTCAACCAACCCGAAGATAGCGTCATAGTGAGTACAATACCACTGGTCCCAGACCAGTATCATCCTCCACTGACTCAAAGTCAGTCTCAAAGTGCGTAAAACTGGTCCCAGACTAGTCTCAACCGACCCGAAGTCAGCTTCATAGTAAGTACCACTCCTACCACTGGTCCCAGACCAGTATCGTAATCTCAGAGAGTGTACCACTAGTCCCAAACCAGTCTCAACCGACCCGAAGTCAGCGTCATAGTATTTACCACTCTCATTAGTCCCAGACCAGTACTGCACTGATTACTCTCATTACTCTCATAGTATGGTACAACTACCACTAGTCCCAGACCAATATCATTGATCCCAGATCAATGGAGGTCATCCTAGCATAGGGAGTACGGTAGATATAATGATGCGTCCATCGGTACTACTATGGTCCCTAACTTCATTTCCCTGCTCATTGATCAGATAAGAGGTACTTCCCACGAGTCCCAGACTACATGGGTAGGATGCCTCGACAAGAGAACTAATCAATCCTGTCCTCACAGGAGAACACATCAATCTTGCTACAATCGCCATGGAGAACACATTAATCCAGGCTACCATGGAGAATACATCAATCCAGGCCTCACAGGAGAACACATCAATCCTGCTACAATCGCCATGGAGAACACATCAATCCAGGCCTCAGAGGAGAACAAATCAATCCTGCTACAATCGCCATGGAGAACACATCAATCTTGCTACAATCGCCATGGAGAACACATCAATCCTACTACAATCGCCATGGAGAACACATCAATCCAGGGCTCATAGGAGAACACATCAATCCTGCTACAATCGCCATTGAGAACACATCAATCCAGGCCTCACAAGGGAACTAATCATCCTGCTACACAAAAGAGCAAATCATCCTGTTTCCACACGAGAGCGAATCACCTTGCCCACAAGAGAGCGAATCATATTGTTCTAGTGCGCACCACCAGGGGAGGGTGAGTCGCCCTGTGGTCGTATGTTGCTCCAGTAAGAACTGCAAGCCCTCAGAGCTCCCAGAGCTCAATGTATGCAACATGCAGGACCCTTGTACAAGGGTTTCTTGACGACTTCAAGTCGTTTGGGAAAATCACAGATTAGATCTTTCCTCGGGGCTTTGACAAGGTGTATCGACCTGTACATCATCTTAATGCAATGGAGCCTCCTTGTTCATCGACTTACCATATCCCAGATGATGTCTATCTGTTGGAGCAATCAACGAATACGGGATTCATCAGTGATCGAATCCCACCTCTGGTTGTTACAGAGAATCACAGTGGTATGTGTTCAAACAGCTCACTGAAGAGCTTTCCCAACCAGGCAGCTTCATACGAGATCATACTCGTAGATATGTATCTGGTCTTGGCGATGCTTATGGCAACCGACTTATGCTTCCTTCTCATCCATTATATCGAAGCAGAATCCAAAGAGAAATAGCACTAAAAAGTACTCCAGTGATCCTCCACACTACCTGCCTAATCAGCATTCAAATAATCATGCAGTTTCATATTTCCGGTAGTGTATCTCAATCCATGAGAGATTGTGTCTTGAAGACATCTCAGAAGATTCTTGGCACCAATCTAGTGAGGCTCAACCAAATATGAGCTCACAATGCTAACTGCAAAACATATGTTCGGACAGAGGTTCACCAAGAACATCAACGCAAATGAGTTTTTGAAACTCAGAGGTATTTCCAAAATATGGTCCGACATCGCTACCATATAACTTCTAAAAGTTAAGATCCTAGAGGTAGTCACAGGCTTGCAATCCACCATACCAAATCTTTTCAAAATCTTCACCACATATTTTCCTTGAGATAGGAAAATTTCCCTTGGCTTCTGCCACACTTCAAGTCTTTGGTTCTTCATTTCAAATTCAGAAGCCAACTCCCTCTTACATTTGTAAATGAGAGGGTATGCACCTGTTAGAAAGAGGTCATCCACATACAACACCAGTATGAGAGGCTTGTCATCGTTAACCTTAAAGTAAAGGTTATGATCGGCTTCACTCCTAGTGAATCCCAGCTTCATCAAGTAGCTATCAATCCTCTCATACCATGCTCGGGGTGCTTGCTTCAGCCCATAGAGAGCCTTCTTCAACCTGCATACATGAGATTTGCAATCATAAATCTCAAATCCTTCGGGTTGCTCCACATAGACCTCTTCTTTGATCGAACCGTGCAAGAACGCGGTCTTGACATCCATCTGATGTAGGTTCCATCCTTGTGAAGCCACAAGGGCTATGATCAAGCAGATGGTCGTATATCTGGCAACAGGTGCAAATATCACACCATAGTTTATACCTTCCTTTTGGGAGAAACCACGAGCAACAAAACGAGCCTTATGCTATTTCGTACTTCCATCTGCTGTAGCTTTATCTTGTAAAGCCATTTTGAAGTAACAATTGTCTTGTCCTGGGGTCTAGGAACTACTTCCCAGACATCATTCTCCATAATGGTCATAACATCCTTCCATACTTGATGCTTGATGGCATCTGAGAATGATGAAGGCTCATTTTGTATGATTGTGCTCATGTTGGTCAGGTATCCCTGATACTTGTTGGGTTTCTTACTTTCACGGAAGGTTCCTCGGGGTGCAGCATTTCCTTCAGCATCATCAAGTAGCCCCCTAAGCCATGAAGGCCTCTTCCTGGAAGAGGAAGGCTCAGGTGGATAAATAGGATCCATGGGTTCTTCCACATCAGGGATTGTTACATCATCTACCCATAGAGACAACTTCCACAATCGTACGGAGCCACACCATTCTGCTCTAGAGTATGTGGTGTAGTAGTTTCCCTCTTAATGCCAACCTCAGGTATGCTTGAGTGAACCAACTATAATATATCGGAGGTCTTGCTTAGGCTTGAGGGGAATGGTCCCCTTTTGAGCTTTCCTTCAGCACATCCTGGACATACACCTTCTTTCTTTACTCGGAATTCGGACATCCCTGTCACCATTTGTCTTACACCGAGTAGAGCTTATAATGAAGGGAGGCAAACCTCCGCTGCCAAAGTTCGGACTGAAGAGATGTGTCATAAGACATGACACCTAGCGAACTTCCATCGACCTAGTATAATGAATCAACACGAAACCCAAGAGTAAAGGCATCTTTAACATTATTTTTCCATATACGTACCTTGTCATCGCTGAAGGTTACTTTGTAGCCTTTGTCTTCCATTGCCGAGATGGATACCAGGTTCTTTTTGAGGTCAGGTGCATTATATACATCCTAGAATTTCTAGCCTTCTTGAATGGTTGTTCTATTGATTCCCAACTCTCCTCTTACATTTGCTATTGAATTTGTCATTCCTTTGATTGCCATCAGAGAGATTTTGATCATCGTCCCGGTGTGAGTCCTTTTTATCAGGGCACTCCCTTACATAGTGACCTGCTTTATCGCAGATGTAACATCATCCTTTTCTTCCACCCTTAGGTCCAACCTTTCCTTTTGATTTAGTCCCGGAATTATTTCTTTGCTTAGCATGAGAAGAAAAGGCAGCAGGAGGACCTTTAGGCATGGGCATTTCTTGTTCTTCTACCCTTATTTCTTCTTGAATGCATCTAGCCATTAATTTCTCGAAACCAGGAATTTCATTATTGTTCAAAAGAGTAGTCCTGAACACGTACCATTCAGATGGTAATCCTCCAAGAGTCGTCAGTGCCATTTCCTTATTAGTAATAGCCTCCCCAATAGATAGGAGATCGTTCCTGATTTCAGTGATCCTTAAAAAGTACGCTTGCATACTCTCATCTTTACCCTTTTTGATTTCCCTCAGCTTATTTCTAAGAAACAAAACTTGATTTGCATCATTAACTTTAAATAAATTCACCAGTCTATCGTAGATTCCTTGGAGGTGTCCAGTTCAAAGATGTAGGCCACGAAGTGCTTGTCAATAGAGTCCCGGATGATCTTCTTTGTTTTGAATTCTTTGTTTTTCCATTTATTCCAGGTAGCAGCGAATGCATTTGATGCAGGCTCAATAATATTGCCTCTTACATGGTCCAACACTCCTTGATCTTCTAGGGTTAGATGAATAGACATCTTCCATCCGTGACAGTCAGCGTTCTCATGGAGCTTGTCTTCAGCAGGGAAGAGTGTTGAGGAACCCATAGTTCTTTTAGGATAGCCTTGTCAATCTTCTCTTCAGTGATTGCTCTTGCTCTTGCTCGGGCTTTGTCTTCACCTCAACTCTGATACCATGTTAAGTTATGGTATGTTCTATGCTTATAACAGTTTACTTCTTTTTCTTATATATTAGCAATTACATGTACATAAAGTAAAGTGCAGATAAAACATTAAACGATCGACAGAAAACAAGCCAAGACAAGAGACACAAGATGTGGCGGCTAGCCAGGGACAAACCCCACAATGTGTGGGGAAACCCTTTGATCAAATCTTTTTTTATCTTCAATAATTCAACAGAGAGAAATAGTACAATAAATCTAATTTATATCAGTAGTAGCAAACACTAGATTAGTACTGCTTTTTCTCTCTTTATTGATGGTTGAAATGAGCTATGCAGGAAACCCTTATCGAAGAAAACCAGTGGGCATTTGGGGAAGTTTTCGGCTAAACCAGCCAACTCCTGCAAGCATTTTCTTGCAGAGCCCAGCTAGTTTCGATCCTGGGTTTATCATTTAGTTTGTTTTTCTGATTTGCACGAGAGATTTCTAAAGCATTTCATAGCAAATCTGAAGTTTTGAAAATATTATTGATGATAACTGACAAATCTGGCTTTTGTAGAGCTATAATTTTGTAATTTTGGACCAGTTTGCAGGGTTTTAGCTTCAATATTTGCATATATTCTTCGGGTACTTGTTTTTCCATTGCAGGTTGCAGGGTTTTCTGGAAATTTCCGAAGTTTTATCCAAATTGTAATTTTCCATCCAAGCTGTTTTCCTGTCCAAGGGTTTCAATTTCAGTTGTTTTCAGATCTGGAGGGTTTTATTGCAGGAAGAAAGTTCTCGAAGACTTTTTTTTTTATGAACTGGGTAAAACCCTTGCTGCTTACCATACAGCCAGCTTCAAATCCAATCTGCGTTTACTTCTCTTCACTTCCCCTGCGTCCAACCTGCAGCATATTCACGCAAAGTCCTGTTGCCTCTCCTAAACTGTCACGCAGTTGCTGTTTCGACCTCTCATCGCTGCCATTCAACGCTTTAAAAAAAAATTGTGGCTTTACTCCTCCACGCAGTATTCACGCCATCCTCAACTCCATTGTGGTTCTATCCACCCCACGCAGCAGCAACTTTCAGTCGTTTCCAAGCCCTCACGCAGACATTTTCTCTGCCATTTCTCTCCTCTCCTCACACCGGCTTCAACGCATCTCTGCTATCTTTCCTCATCCGCTGCAAATCGTTGTCTTCTCATCTGCTATCCAAATCATCAAAATCGTAGGCTGCATCCACGATTTTGCATTCCGCCGTCAAAACAGTAAGAATGCATATACGGGCCAGGTTTTTACATCTAGTTTTATTTCATGCATACGGTTATGTGATCTTAAGATAGGTAGAATATCCCATACGTTTGATTTAGTTTTTTCTTTTCTCCATATGTTTAGTTTCTTTTAGCTTTTATTTGGTATGATTTTATTTCAAGTCTTATGTTATGATTTAAATAAAAAATAAAAAATTAAAAGGTAGCGTTTGGTTTTATTTTATTTTTTTTAGATTTTCTTTATAATTTATTTAGGGTAATTTTTTAAAGCTTTTATTTATTTGATTCCTTGTACATTCGACTTAGGATTTTTTTTTTTTAAGTTAGATTTTGTTAGATTAGATTTAATTACTTTAGTGTTTAAGTTTCAGAGTTTCGATTTTAAAGCTTTGTATATATTATAATATGCATTGTTTTCTTGCATGTTAGATGTTAGTTTTTGTTTAGATTTTTTTTTTTTAAGTTCTGTTTTAAAATTATAAAAATAAAAAATACAAAATCATAAAAAATACAAAATATAAAAAGGAGAGTTTTATTTTCTTTTAAAGAGTAGATTTAGATTTTTAAGTTTCATTAGGTTTTAAATTTTTGTCTAAAAAAACATAAAAATATTGTGGAAATTTTTTGCCAGATTCATATTTAGCTCCTTGATTTACCACGTTTTATCTTCTCTACTATGGCTAAAATTTTGATGTGAAATTAATGTTTATCATCTTTTATATGATTTGGCATGCTTGAATGATCATAAATGAGATATATGGTTAGTGTTTAAAATCGAATGGTTGTGTATCAAAGCTTTACCTTTCAAATTTTTTTTTCGCTGGAATATCGTTATTGAGATTTAATCACTGGAAAAGCATTGTACGCTTATCGAATATCTTACATTACTTGAGTTATCTGATGGTTAATGATTGTTAATGAGTTCATCTTTCCGCAGCATTTGATAGATAATCTTTCAAACATTAACTCCATAAGGCACTGGTCCATTTATTTAATAAAATCAATTAAGTGCTTATTTCCTTTCGTGTCTCCCAAATCAACTGGTTCACAGTTGGTCATCTACTTTCCTTAGCCGCGGGAGATAGGCTTAAACGGAGAGATCGGGGATCAGAGTGACAGCCCCTGATCTGAGCGTTGTCGTGACGATCTGTGCGACAACATTTTTTGGCGCCCTTGCCGGGGATAGAATTTTTTCTGTCCTTGGTTCTTTCATCTCGATCTTTTCCGTGTTTCACTTCCTGTCCGGGTGGCGACTCCACTTCATATATTATCTTCAAGAGTGTATACTAGAAGACATCCAAGTAGTCTGTGCAATCCTGCTCCTGATCCTGAAAGGGCCCTCAGAGTACGATTACACAAACTCCCTTCTCATACACTTCTTGTTAATCTCGGACAAAAAGCCCTCTCTGATATCCATTTACTTTTTACTGGTCCAGTTGAGCACGACATTATGGACATATTCGCCCCATGTAACTTTGCTAATATTCAGGGTTATCCCAATGATAGTCCAAAACATGGAATGGATAAATTGCCTATCTTTCAGGGAGATAACGCAATCAGTGCCAATTCACATCTGAAAGCTTTTAGTTCATGGTTGGGGAAATACGCAAGGGCCGCTGATTTTAATCATGAAGATGTTAAAATGACCCTTTTTGTTCTAACTTTGGAGGGTGACGTTCTAGATTGGTTTACGGAAAAGCCTTAAAATTCATTTGATTCCTTAAAATCGATTGCTAACGCCTTTAAAGAAAAGTATGGAGATAAGCGAGAGGGAAGACACCTTGTGAAAGCTATCAGCATAATCAAAAAGAGAGAGAATGAAACTGCTGAAGAATTTAATAAAAGGTTTAATGACATTATTAAAGAATTACCTCAAGACTATAAACCTACCGACAAATCTCTTCAAGATTTTTACATTGATGCCTTTAGTCCTGAGCCATCTTATGAGTTAAGGCGTGCTAGGCTTAATGATTATAGGGATTGCCAAGCCTTAGCTATAGAACTTGAAAAGAACAAGGCAGCACCTGGGAAGTCTGAGATCCCAAGTGAGCTTGTTCTCAAATTACTTCAAAAGATTGAAACCATGGAAATTAATCATACTAAGGAAATAGCCACTTTGCAGAATAGGTTGGTCCAAATGGAAAGAACGCAAATGCAAAATTTCCAGCCTCGAAATAATAATAACAGAAATAACAATTGGCAAAAGAAGGGTCAATCTAGTGAGCAGAGACCCCCTAATCCGTTTACTAATTTGGTTGATAATGCTCCTCCTTATTGTCGGGTTTGTGATGTACTTCATGAAGAAGCCACTTGCCCTATCGTTAGAAGAATCTTAGATAACGGGATGTTTGGAACAGGTGATCAAATAAATGTGGTAGGTAGCAAGTTCCCTTTGTCTATGGATAATTGGATAGAGGTCAAGGAAAATAGTCGTGATGTTATGAATCCTTCATCGGCTTTTAGTATAAATAACCTTGAAAATAAAGATGATATTTTGGCTAGGTTATATGGTGAAAAACCCTCTCCCGAGCAAATCTTGGAAATTCCTAGAGATAAAGGTTTGACCTACCAGAGAAGGGATAAAGATCAAAGTGGGAATCAAATTCCCCCTCGAACTTTTAACCCTGGTTTAAACTCTGGATTTGATGTCGATTTGGGAAGTTGGTTTAACAATGCCAAAATCTGGGTTCCTGTCTCCGAGATTGCTAAAATCCCTTCCCAAAGAGATAAGTTACTAAAAGCTATCCAAGGTCCTCAAATGAATATTTCTCAACAGAAGAATCAAGAAGTTGACTATCATGATGCTCCCATATATTTGCAAAGCTTAGATGCTGATAACAAAGATCACCAGCCTTTCTTTATCACCTTGTTGGTTAATGGATATAAATTGAATAATTGCATGTTGGATTATGGTGCATCAGCTTGTGTAATGACTAAAAGGGTCATGGAACAACTTAACTTAAGAGTTTCTAGACCCTACTATAACATATGTGCCATGGATTCTAAGAAAATTGAAGTGCATGGTTTGATCAAAGATTTGCAAGTTCATCTATCAGTTTACCCGGACATCATGATTGTTATGGATATTGTTGTTGTGGATGTGCCTGATGCCTGGGGTATGCTTTTATCTAGAAAGTGGGCCTCTGATCTAGGAGGAAGTATTCAAATGAATTGGTCATATGCTATGATTCCTTCTCCTAGGGGTGATGGTTTTGTAAGACTAAATAGAGAGCCCAAAAGAAAAGTTCATGTCGAAGATCCTAAGAGGCCTCACAACAAGATAATCAAACAGCAATCTGACATTGGGAACTATGCCATCATGTCTAATTTCATAATTCCTCCCGATGATAAGATTAAGGATCTCAATAATAGAGTTTGGTACATGTACTTCGATGGTGCAGCGTCTAGGCATGGAAAAGGTGCTGGGGTAGTGCTTAAGTCTCCCCTTGATCACATTTTCAGGTTTGCCTATCGATTAGAATTTGAAGCAATCAACAATGTCGTTGAATATGAGGCTATATTGTTGGGTCTTGAATTGGCAAAATCTTTGAAGATTAAGTTGCTTAGCAATAAGGGGGATTCCGATTTGATTATCATGCAGCTTAAGAATAAATTCACCTGTAAGAATCAAAGATTAAGAAATTATCGAAATGCTGTGTGGGATACCATGGAGCACTTTGATGCCCTTGACCTCGAAGCAATTCCAAGAGAGCCAAACAGTTTGGCAGATGAACTTGCCGTAGCTGCTACTACTTTCCAGTTATCTGATGAGATAATTAAAGATAAGATCAAAATGGAAGTAATATTTAGACCATTTGTTCCAGATAAATCAAAGCATTGGCAGGTTTTCAATGATGAAAAGCAAGTCATTCATTTTCTTAATAGTTTGGATGAGTTTGAAGATTTTCGGATAGATTCTGAGGATGGATCATTAAATCATGAGCATATCATAAATCCTACTCCTAGGAATGTGGTTGCCTTAGAGCAACATTCTGATCGACATGATGCCACGAAGCTGAGAGAAGAAAATGAGATGGACCCAGGCGAATATCTCGAGATAAACATTGGTACTTCTGAAAACCCAAAAATTGTTAAAATCGGTAAAGGTACTAGTGTGGAGGAAAGGAAAAAGTTAACTAATTTACTTCGCGAATATCGAGATGTTTTAGCTTTTTCTTATGATGAATTAAAGGGCTATAGGGACGATGTCATGGAACATACTATCCCCTTAAAAGATGAAAATGCTAAACCCTTTCACCAGAAACTTAGGCAAATTAATCCTAAATTGGCCCCTTTAGTTCAAAAAGAGCTTGCGAAAATGCTTGCAGCTAGAATTATCGCTCAAACAAGGCATTCGACATGGTGTTCGAATCTGGTGATTGTTAGGAAAAAGAATGGTACGATAAGGTTGTGTGTCGATTTCCGAAACCTTAATCTAGCATGCAAGAAAGATAATTACCCTTTGCCAAACATGGAAACTTTGTTGCAAAGAGTAACCGGTTCTAGAATGATGTCATTGCTAGATGGTTTTTCTGGGTACAATCAGGTATGGGTTAAAAAGGAAGATCGTCATAAAACCACATTCACCACGCCATGGGGTACATTCGAATACATCAGAATGTTGTCTGGATTAACAAACGTTGGGGCTACATTCCAAAGGGCTATGGATTATGCTTTCAAGGGGTTAATCGGGAAATTTATTGAGATTTATCAAGATGATCTTACTGTTTTTTCTAAAGATGGTATCAGTCATGTAAATCACCTTAGGCAGGTTTTCGATAGATGTAGAGAAGACGGGATTTCTTTGAATCCAGCTAAGTCTATTTTTGGAGTAACTGAAGGGAAATTACTGGGCCATATCATCTCTAAGGATGGAATCAAGATTGATCCTGAAATAATTGAAGCAATCCAAAAGATTCCTCTCCCTCATAATCTTAAATCCCTTCAGTCTTTCCGTGGAAAGACAAATTTCATCAGAAGGTTTATTCCAAATTACGCAGAGATAGCTAAGCCTATTCAGAGTCTGCCAAAGAAAGATGCAAAATTTGTTTGGCAAGAAAACGACAAAAAGGCTTTTCAGGAAATCAAATGTGCTATTGCAAGAGCTCCTATCCTAGTTAGTCCCGATTATTCCAAGGATTTCATGATTTTTTCTTTCGCTTCCGAAGATACCATTGTTGGTGTCCTGTTGCGAAAGAATAAAGATGGTCACGAGTAGCCTATTGCTTTCATGAGTAGAGCACTTCAAAATTCTAAATTGAAGTACAATACCATGGAAAAGCAGGCTTACGCCTTGGTCAAGTCTCTGAAGCACTTCAAAACTTATGTGGGTTATTCTAAAATCATTGCTTTCGTCCCACATTCTGCTGTTAAAGATATATTAACTCAAACTAATTGTTTAGGGACTCATGCTAGGTGGGTTACTAAGATACAAGAATATGATTTAGAGATCAGACCCACTAAGCTAGTTAAAGGCCAAGGTTTGGCTCAAATTTTGACTGAGAGTAACGAAAAGACTCTTGGTTTATTTTGTGTTAGTGATCTATCTTCGCCTGAGTTGCAAAGATTAGGAGAGCATGAGTGGTACAAGGACATAGTTTATTACTTGATGAATCATGCATGTCCTAACCATTTAGTTGCTCATAAGAGAAGGGCTCTTAGACTAAAAGCCACTAAGTATTGCCTTATGAAGGATGGCCTTGGATGGTGAAATCCTGAGGGCATAGTGCTTAGGTGTGTTGATGATGTTGAGTCCAAGAAATTAATCTCCAAGTTTCATTTAGGATTTTGTGGTGGTCATTATGCTGCTAGAACTACCGCCCACAAAATCCTGAGAGCTGGTTATTATTGGCCTTCAATTTTTTCTGATGTGCATAAGTTCGTTAGGAATTGTCAAGCCCGTCAACTATTCACTAGGAAACAGAAGCTTGCTGCCCTAGCCCTACAACCTATCATTGTAGAGGCACCTTTTCAGCATTGGGGTCTGGACTTCATAGGGGAGTTCCATGAAAATTCTAGCAATGGCTACTCATGGATTTTGACTGCTACGGATTATTTCACTAAATGGGTTGAGGCCATTCTTGCTAAGAATGCCACTAAAAAGGTTATTATGGATTTCATTGAAAATAACATCATTACTAGATTTGGTGTCCCTACTAAGATCACTACTGACAATGCCAAAGCTTTCAGTTCCTCAGAGTTTGCATCTTTCTATTTCAAGTATGGTATTGTCTTATCTCATTCGTCAAATTACTATCCTCAAGGTAATGGTCTGGCTGAATCAAGTAACAAGAATCTCATAACCATTATCAAGAAGATAATAGGAGATAATAAGAGATCATGGGATAGCAAAATCAAGTATGCTTTATGGGCAGATAGAATCACTAAGAAGAAAGCTACTGGTAAATCTCCCTTTGAAATAGTTTATGGCTTGGATGTAGCCTTACCTGTGCACCTTAAGTTGCCAACTTATCAGCTCCTTCAGAATTTTTCTACTGATAAAGATGTTGTTCAGAATAGAATAGATCAATCTAGATCTTTGCAGGTGGGAGATATGGTATTGCTTTGGGACCGCAAGAATGAGAAACCAGGAAAACATAGGAAGTTTGATAGCTTGTGGCTGGGACCGTACATCATTCGAGATATAGTTGGACCAAACTCATTCCACTTGAGCAAATTGGATGGCGAACCACTTGATCTACCTGCGAATGGCCAAATGCTCAAGCTATTTTTCAAAGATGATATTTGATGCCATGGGGCATCCTTTGTATTGTATTTCTAACCCTACTCCTTGTCATTTCAACATTTCTTTTCTGTTTTAGGATTAGATTTACTTTTCATGTTACTAGATAGTTAATAAATGAAAAGCTTCTATCTTTCATGTGCTTAAATATTATATGATGATTTTTGAATGGACGCTACTTATTTCTGCTGTGTGTGACGTGGGTGCAGATTCTGGATTCTCACATTCCTACAGTGCAGCAACATGTCCCCAAGTAGAGCCAGATGTTGACCACTGCGTGTCAACTACCCATAGCAGTACACCCCCTTTTTCTTCGCAAAAGGGATAGCGCTTGATTGACATGTCCGTGCCATTCGACATTCATCATCCACTTGATCATATTGAGTTGTAAACCCAGTCTGCATGTTGAATTGTAAATAATCTTAGCAAAGTTGAGTCATGAATGTAAATTACCTAGGTGGACCTAATTTTCTAATGATAATCTACGTTCCGGAAGGTTTTTCGTCTCAACAATCCATGATCGGTAGAGTTTTCCTTCAACCTGACCCCAAAGCCGGAATGGATTTTGTCATTAGAGTCTTAGGAGAATCCTAGTGTGTTAATCTGCTAGATTATGTTTGGTTGCAGAACTGGGTGGTCTATGAGGGTCTATGTCAAAGGGCTTTTTCCCCCCTTGAGATGTAAAATTGTAAAAAAAAATCAAGATGTAAAGTGTCTTGAGGGTTAGGAAATGTTTTTCCCCTCTTAGGTCCTAAGTCCTAGGTCTTAGGGAATTTTTTTTCAAAGGCTAAGTTCGAGGATCCATTTAAAAATAAATTAAAAAAATTAAAAATTAAAATATTATATAATATAATGATAAATTAAATAAATAAATAATAAAATTAAATGAAAAAAAAAAAAACTTAATTAAAAAATATTAATAATAATATAATAAAATAATAATATTTTGAGTAAATAAATGCATAATTTCAATTTTTTAATGCATTAAAAATTCAACGGATGAGATTAAGAGATATCTTGATCCTCATTGACGGTCGAGATCATTTTGACGTGGATTACTCGAACTAGCCGTTGGGAATTTTTCCTTTAAATAGGGTGGTAGGGGTCATTTGAGAGGATTCAATCTGTGAGTCTTGTGCTCAAGAAGCTCTCTTGTAAACTTTTATGGTGCTAATAAAGAAAGACTTTGGGGTTGAAATCTTGCTGGTGTTACTCTTTGGAAGTGCTGTGAGCTTTTCTTTTTTTCTGCATATTTTAATTTTCAGCCATTAGTAACAGCTTATGGAAGAGTATTGTTGAGCATAGGTATCTTGTTCACTTGCTAGGGTTTGAATGGTATTAGATTTTCTGAAGTAATGGCAGGTATCTCCATTGCATTTGAGATCTAGTACTGCTTTTTCTCTCTTTATTGATGGTTGAAGTGAGTTGTGCAGGAAACCCTTATCGAAGAAAACCAGTGGGTGTTTAGGGAAGTTCTCGGCTGAACCAGCCAACTCCTGCAAGCATTTTCTTGCAAAGCCCAGCTAGTTTCGATCCTGGGTTTATCATTTAGTTTGTTTTTCTGATTTGCATGAGAGATTTCTAAAGCATTTCATAGCAAATCTGAAGTTTTGAAAATATTATTGATGATAACTGACAAATCTAGCTTTTGTAAAGCTATAATTTTGTAATTTTGGACTAGTTTGCAGGGTTTTAGCTTCAATATTTGCATATATTCTTCGGGTACTTGTTTTTCTATTGCAGGTTGCAGGGTTTTCTGGCAATTTCCGAAGGTTTATCCAAATTGTAATTTGCCATCCAAGCTGTTTTGTTATCCAAGGGTTTCAATTTCAGTTGTTTTCAGATTTGGAGGGTTTTATTGCAGGAAGAAAGTTCTCGAAGATTTTTTTTATGAACTGGGTAAAGCCCTTGCTGCTTACCATACAGCCAGCTTCAAATCCAATCTGCGTTTACTTCTCTTCACTTCCCCCGCGTTCCACCTGCAGCATATTCACGCAAAGTCCTGTTGCCTCTCCTAAACTGTCACGCAGCTGCTGTTTCGACCTCTCATAGCTGCCATTCAACGCTTTAAAAAAAAACTGTGGCTTTACTCCTCCACGCAGTCTTCACGCCATCCTCAGCTCCATCATGGTTCTATCCACCCCACGCAGCAGCAACTTTCAGCCGTTTCCAAGCCCTCACGCAGACATTTTCTCTGCCATTTCTCTCCTCTCCTCATGCCGGCAGCTTCAACACATCTCTGCTATCTTTCCTCATTCGCTGCAAATCGTTGTCTTCTCATCTGCTATCCAAATCATCAAAATCGCAGGCTGCATCCACGATTTTGCATTCCGCCGTCAAAACAGTAAGAACGCATATACGGGCCAGGTTCTTACATCTAGTTTTATTTCATGCATACGGTTATGTGATCTTAAGATAGGTAGAATATCCCATACGTTTGATTTAGTTTTTTCTTTTCTCCATATGTTTAGTTTCTTTTAGCTTTTATTTGGTATGATTTTATTTCAAGTCTTATGTTATGATTTAAATAAAAAATAAAAAATTAAAAGGTAGCGTTTGGTTTTATTTTATTTTTTTTAGATTTTCTTTATAATTTATTTAGGGTAATTTTTTAAAGCTTTTATTTATTTGATTCCTTGTACATTCGACTTAGGATTTTTTTTTTTTAAGTTAGATTTTGTTAGATTAGATTTAATTACTTTAGTGTTTAAGTTTCAGAGTTTCGATTTTAAAGCTTTGTATATATTATAATATGCATTGTTTTCTTGCATGTTAGATGTTAGTTTTTGTTTAGATTTTTTTTTTTTAAGTTCTGTTTTAAAATAAAAATTAAAATTAAAAAAAAAAAAGTAAAATATAAAAAGGGGAGTTTTATTTTTCTTTTAAAGAGTAGATTTAGATTTTTAAGTTTCATTAGGTTTTAAATTTTTGTCTAAAAAACATAAAAATATTGTGGAAATTTTTTGCCAAATTCAGTATTTAGCTCGTTGATTTACCACGTTTTATCTTCTCTGCTAAGTCTAAAATTTTGATGTGAAATTAATGTTTATCATCTTTTATATGATTTGGCATGCTTGAATGATCATAAATGAGATATCTGGTTAGCATTTAAAATTGAATGGTTGTGTATCGAAGCTTTACCTTTCGAAAAAAATTTCGCTGGAATATCGTTATTGAGATTTAATCACTGGAAAAGCATTGTACGCTTATCGAATATCTTACATTACTTGAGTTATCTGATGGTTAATGATTGTTAATGAGTTCATCTTTCCGCAGCATTTGATAGATAATCTTTCAAACATTAACTCCATAAGGCACTGGTCCATTTATTTAATAAAATCAATTAAGTGCTTGTTTCCTTTCGTGTCTCCCAAATCAACTGGTTCACAATTGGTCATCTACTTTCCTATAGGGTCTACCCCCCTTAGCCGCGGGAGACAGGCTTAAACGGAGAGATCGGGGATCAGCGTGACAACCCCTGATCTGAGCGTTGTCGTGATGATCTGTGCAACAACAGAACCCAAGCTTGGGGTTTTGCACCCATTGGGATTTGGGCCAAAACCATGAAGAATTTGAGCATGAGGAAATTTGAGGTGATAGAGCTTGGCATGGCGATTCCAATGTGATGCAAGACCATTCAGCTCAACATCATTATTGTATTCTAGTAGACATAGGGGGTCTTGTGTTTCAAGGAAGTTGGTTTCCTAAGTATGGAACTAATGTAATTACTAAGAGTTTGAATGATTTTAATGAGAAAAGCTAGAATAGGATTTAGTTGAATATTGTGGAGCATAATTGTAAATGTTCTCGAATGTAGGAGAACATGAGAGATTTAGGATAGTTGAGTGATGAGAGGATTGAGAATTGATTGTAAATCTTAGATTAGGAGTCAGTTCATGATTTTGTGGATTTGAGAGAATCCTTAGGGATGAGAAAGAGATTTTAGGATCTTGTTGAGAAACTTATGGATATAAACTAGGAATTGGTTTTAGAATTCCGTTTTGTATAAATGTGAGCCTAAAAGGCATAGACAAAGAGTACAGATAGAGAGAGAGAGTTAAATAATTAGATAGATAAAGGTGTTTGTAAGCCTACGGGCAGATGATGTAACAGAGGCCATTAATTAGAAGATTAGGCCAAGAAGAGACAAAGAATCTCATTATGTAACTGTTTGTTGATATATATATATATATATATATATATATATGCACATAGATTCAATTTCCATTTGTATAAGTGTGTTGTTAAGCATCAATGGTGAATGATGAGTAAGCTAGTGTATTTTGTATATCATAGTTGCAGGTAGAGTGCGCAGTGAAATAGCCGAAGGACCAAAACCTGAAGAAAACCCAAAACCCCAGAAACACTGAAGAAATAGCGTAAAACATAAGCAAAGAGAAGAGTGGGAAGGTGAAGAGTTGATGCACTGCAACCGTTGGATCTTCGAGATCAACGGACGGGATTGAAGGAGATAAGTGGCCAGGATTAAATCGCACAGTGTAAAGTGAACGGCGGAGATCAGTCGTCGATGGTATAACATCTATGGTCATCGACATTAAATAGATCGGGAATTAACCAAAGAAGGAAAGCAGATTTACAAACAAAAGCGGATTTCGGGCGGCCTCAAAACCGTAAGTGGTATTGAAGGGTGAGCACCCGATTCCATTCAACGGAGGACATGTAGCACAAGGGGAGGGAGAGAAAACTGCTTTATCGACGAGTAATCCTTGTACTAGTTGTTCGGCTGATATTGTTCTGAAGCATTGGATCGAATGAGGTGAAGATCTATGGCGCAGGATCAACGATTGGTTTCGCTGATTGGATGTAACGTCAACCGTCGGATTAAACAATGAAATCAACGGTGGAGAATTGATCCGATAAAGGTAAAATCGGTAATTGTGCAAAGGCCGAGGATTGGCGGAGAAGGTATGATTTATGTGGTTTTTTGTGGTATCTATTATAAAGGGTTTATAATGGATTAAAGCGCCGATAGAGGGTTTTACAGTTAAGTCCAAATATGACCCAAAGTTATAAAGGGGGGTTGGATACATGTGCGGCATAAGGATTACAAAGGTTTATGAGGGGTGATCGAGTCCCGATGGAAAGGTTAACAAAGGTTTAGATTTTGGGTTAGTTTATTAAAATGTTTACGCATGAGTTCTAATTAAAGGTGCCATAAAACCATTGTTATTTATAAAGAACCTTTGACCGGTAGGTCATATAAATTCCTGGGCAGAAAATGGTTTATGCATAGGTCGATACGCATATTGTGGATAAAGCAGGGGTAACCCTGCGTCATTTGGTATCAGAGCAGAACAAAGAAATTATGTGTGAAAGTTTCTTTGAAAGAATTTAGAACATAAATATTTGGAAAGATGTGTATGCAGGCAAGAGAGATCAGATTCTAATCTAACAATTAAGCGACCAATGTAAAGCTGGGAAATTGTTAAGTTCTTAGAGGCAGGTGATTAAGAATTAAGAAGAGACTGCAGAAACATAGAGAATCTACAACGATGTTTTGAAGAATGGAGATTCACTTGGATGTGAAGAATGGGTGGAGAAACCATGCAGGTATTGTTTTATTTAACTCTGATTTGAGTTTTGCTGGATAAAGAAATAGATTCAAGATTAATAGTTGCAGCTAATGAAGTATCTCAGCAAAAGAAGATCAAGCCTTAGAAGCAGTAATGAAGGAAACTATTAAGGATTTCTAAGTGAGAAAAACACTCAGCAAAGGAGAAATGGTTGCTGATAGTTAAGCTTTGCCAAGATAAAGTCGGAAGATTGGAAGAAGGAATCTGACTCTAAATCTGATTGACAGTGGCTGAATATTGAGAATTTGTGCATTGGAAGCATGAAGATCTACTGAAACAGATTTGTAGAAATGGTGGGATCCTGAAAGTAGGTGAAGGTATGCAAATTTGTCTAATGATCAGCCGATATTGAATGAGTGAAGTTATAGCGCAGGATTACATTAGTTAAACTGTGAGAGGGACTTTCTAAGTTCTTAAAGTAACAAAGTTTAAAGATACAGCTGAAGGCTAGTGGAAAGGACAGCCCATTCAAAAGTGCAGGTGAATGGGAGGACAAGATCAGACAGAGATCTTGAAGGTAAGATGATATGGTTTTATTTTAATTGGATTTGACGATTGGAAAGTTGTAGTCTTTGTATTGATGCAAAAGTATTATTGCAACTCCCAAAGGCAATTCCAAAGAGGATATGGGTAGAATTGCTAAGAGATAAAAGAAGCTGGTAAGAGTTTCTAAGTGAAAGCAGAATGTGGCAGAACCTTGAGGAATTCCAACAGGGATTGGATAAAGAGGACAGTTGTGTTCTTAGAAAATATAGATGAGTTGAAGCCTCGAAGGAGCAAAGAGAATTGCTCAAAGGAGGTTCCAGAGATAGAGAACCAATTGCTTGCCAAAAGACCAAGTACAGAGGAGAGCTTGGTGAGGTAGGTGGCAGCATCGCAGACTTGTTGTTGTAGAGGCTTTAGTGCAGCGCATAGTGAGTGAGTGAAGAACTCATAGGGATAAAGAGGATGATGACTAGTGACAATCATAACAAAGGTTCTGAAAGAAACCACAACCAAGGACAGAAGAAAGGAGATGACAAGGCAAATGGCACACAGAGACAGTTAAGTAAAGAAGAATATGAGAGGGAGAAGATTGAGATAGTAGTTCAGCTTGAAGTAATAATGGAAATGTTGCAGAGAAATGAGATGAACCAGAAATATGGTTATGTCATGAGAAAGAAAGTGAAGTGGTAGAGGCTACAAGAGAAGAGGAATCAACAGGTGAATACGCAGTTAATAAAGGAGCTAAGGGTACTTGAACAAATTATAGATGTCAAATTGAAGACAGAGAAGCTCGAAAGAGTTGAGCTACAGCAAAAGGGAGATGTTGAAGAAGATGTTGAAGTTTTGATATGTGAACCAAAACGTGGACCATTACTTTTTGAAATTGATGAAGAACCAGAAGAGTTGAATCATATGAATGATTCAAAGCAGCCAGAAGACTTGATGACTGAAGCATCAAATGAGAGCGAAAGGTCTTGTATTTTTAAAATTAATGATTTGTGTATGATTGCAGGTTTGGAAGAAGATAGGCAGTCTTTTAAAGTTGTCAAAAACATGAAAGAATACCTTCCAGAAGATGAAAGTTTGACAAGGAGACTGGAAAAGAATCAGTTCGCTACAGTGGACAAGTGCTAAAAGACATCATTAAAACAGATGATGAGAAGGACAGACTAGCTGACAGACTCAAGAGTTCTTTGAGTTTGAATCAGCATACTGATATGCTAACAGAAGAGGAGAGATCAAAGAAACACACTGAAGTGTTGCCAGAGGAAGAAGAGGTAAAGAAGCCTTATATTTTTTATTATGATGATTGTCTTATAATTGAAGGTTTTGTTGCAAAAACTGAAACATATTTGGCACAGGAGGACAGCCAAACGAAAGAAGAAGAGGAAGAACATCTACTGAAGGATGTTAAGAAAGATTTAGTAGAGGAAGAAGGACCATGTGATGATGGGCCAATAGCAAATGAAGAAATGGGAGATTTTGTAAAATTTCCAAAGTTCACTCCAAGTAAAATCATTGAGTTATATAGGGAATTAGACTTTCAAAGGAGGAAGTTAGAAGAGCAGAGGATAAATGTTCAGGATAAATTGTTGAAGAAGGATGACAAAGAAGTTGTCATAAATAATAATCAAGAATAAGTTGACAGGTGCAGAAAACAGAAGCAGGAAATTGTTCTGGAAGCCAATATAGCAGCAGCTGAAAAGGTGCAAAATAACAGTAAAGAAGAAGGTAAGGATAAAAAGGAAGTGATCAAGATAAGTGAAGAACCAGCAAGAATGAGAGTTCAGCAATCAAGAGTTGAAGACAATCAGCAAACAGAGGATATACTGGACAGAGAAATTGAACTGATAAGAAGGTTAATGATGAAAGTGTCTTAAAAGAAGATAACAGCAAGAAAGGAGAGGAGTGACAACAAGAGGAAGATAGTAGTAGACCATGAGAGCATGGCAAGTGGAGCATTACAACATAAGAGACCTGGAGAACAGCAACAGACAACAATAGCAATAGAACAATGGACAAGCAAAGACAGATTACAAAATAAAGTCTGGGATCCAGGAGGAATCAATTATCCAGACTTATGACCAGGAGGTCATAATTTTTTTTACTTGGGGAGTCTGATGCAGGAGCATTCAGCTCAACATCATTATTGTATTCTAGTAGACATAGAGGGTCTTGTGTTTCAAAGAAGTTGGTTTCCTAAGTATGGAATTAATGTAATTACTAAGAGTTTGAGTGATTTTAATGAGAGAAGCTAGAATAGGATTTAATTGAATATTGTGAGGCATAATTGTAAATGTTCTCGAATGTAGGAGAACATGAGAGATTTAGGATAGTTGAATGATAAGAGGATTGAGAATTGATTGTAAATCTTAGATTAGGGGTCAGTTTATGATTTTGTGGATTTGAGAGAATCCTCAGGGATGAGAAAGAGATTTTAGGATTTTGTTGAGAGGCTTATGGATCTAAACCAGGAATTGGTTTTAGAATTCCTTTTTGTATAAATGTAAGCTTAAAAGGCATAGACAGAGGGTAGAGACAAAGAGAGAGTTAAATAATTAGATAGATAGAGGTGTTTGTAAGCCTACGGGCAGATGATGTAACAGAGGCCATTAATTAGAAGATTAGGCTGAGGAGAAACAAAGAGTCTCATCATGTAACTGTTTGTTGATATATATATATATATATATGCACAGAGATTCAATTTCCATTTGTATAAGTGTGTTGTTAAGCATCAATGGTGAATTATGAGTAAGTTAGTGTATTTTGTATACAATAGTTGCAGGCGAAGTGCACAGTGAAACAGCCTAAGGACCAGAACCTGAAGAAAACCCAAAATCCTAAAAACGCTGAAGAAATAGACTAAAACATAAGCAAAGAGAAGAGCAGGAAGGTGAAGAGTTGATTCACCGCAACCGTTGGATCTTGGAGATCAATGGACGGGATTGAAGGAGATAAGCGGCCAGGATTAAATTGCACAGCGTAAAGTCAAAGAAGTGAACAACGGAGATCAATGCAAGAGTTAACGGATGAGGAATCTGGAGAGTCGTCGTAGCCGTCGATGGTATAACATCTACGGTCATCGGCATTAAATAGATTGAGAGTTAGCCAAAGAAGGAAAGCGGATTTACAAGCGAAAGCGGATTTTGGGCAGCCTCAAAACTGTAAGTGGTATTGAAGGGTGAGCACCCGATTCCATTCAGCGGAGGAGACATAGCACAAGGGTGGAGAGAGGAAACTACTTTATTGGTGGGTAATCCTCGTACTAGTTGTCCGACCGATATTGTTGTGAAGCGTTGGATTGAATGAGGTGAAGATCTACAGTGCAGGATCAATGATTGGTTTCGTTGATCGGATGTAACCTCAACCGTCAGATTAAACAATGAAATCAATGGTGGAGAATTGATCCGATAAAGGTAACATCGGTAACTGTGCAAAGGCCGAGGATTGGCGGAAAAGGTATGATTTATGTGGTTTTATGTGTTATCTATTATTAAGGGTTTATAATGGATTAAAGCACCGATAGAACGTTTTACGATTAAGTCCAATTATGACCCAAAGTTATAAAGGGGGGTTGGATACATGTGCGGCATAAGGATTACAAAGGTTTATGAGGGGTGATCGAGTCCCAATGGAAAGGTTAACAAAGGTTTAGACTTTGGGTTAGTCTATTAAAATGTTTCCGCATGAGTTCTAATTAAAGGTGCCATAAAACCATTGTTATTTATAAGGAACCTTTGACTAGTAGGTCATATAAATTCCTGGGCAGAAACTGGTTTATGCATAGGTCTATATGCAGACTGTGGGTAAAGCAAGGGTATCCCTGCGTCACAATGCTTCGAAGATCACTCAAATCAGAGGTCTAGAACTTGAGTTATGAATTTTTGAAGTTCACAATTAATTGTTGGACAAATAAGTCATGTCGGCTTGGTCCAAAAGTCATGTCTCTTCAACAAATTCGTGGAGCCCTCTTATGTGTATAAATAGGAGGTGTGTGTGAGATAATTTCTCACATCCCAAGTGCATTCAAGCATATAAAGTTTAAACACACTTATCTATGGAAACAAAGTATAGGAGTGAAGGATGAATTCAATTGAGGATTGTTTAAGGGTTGTTTGTCTCTCAATACAAGTCCAAGTTTGTTGTAGAGAAGGCTGGATGAGATGGTGATGTTTATGGATTGTTTGTGTAAGGTAATGGTGGTAATTTCCAGCTCTTGTTAGTCCGCATTCCCTTGGAGTCCAAACAGACTAGTCCAAGCTCCTTTGAGGCTGTTTGGGAGGGCCATAAGGCCTTTGGTTTGTGCCCATAACAACACAAGTCTGTGCAGGAAATTTGGAGAGGGTAATAGGCGTATACAAAGGTTGAAATAACAGTGTGTGGGAACATGATGTAAAGGAGAGGAAGTCGTGGGTTTTTAGGTGACTATTGGAGTGGTTTAGGGCTGTAATGTATGCAGTGGATGCCCTAACCAGTGATAAACTACAGTAGTGACACTTCAGCCCAAGCTATGTATAGGTATACTTAAGTTGTTTGGATGCTAGGTGAATGGTCCATGTTTGGACAATTGTAGCAGCCTATGGGTGCCATTTGGGGAAATTTTTGTGGAGGTCAAAAGTCTATCCTAGGAGCAAATATTGCAGTGAAGGATTGGGTTCCATTGATCTGGTGGAGGTTAGTGTGTTGGCTACCCAAAGTATCCCTAGAAAAGAAACCTTGAAGTGACAAAGAGAGCTGAAGGTTGGGTGATTTTTGGTGCCTAACGTGCAACACTTTAATGGAGCTCAGGTATTGGCCAGCCTAGAGAGAAGATTAGATTAGCTTATGTAAATGCAAAAGAAGTGACTTGCAACAGTGTTAGGTGGCAGCCCTCCTGGAGTCTGTATGTGTTGTCCTTTGAAAGACTAAGGGGTAGCTAGAGAGAAGTACAGAAGCGAACGACCGGCAGGAAAAGATACGACATAGAAGTTACAATGAAGATTGTCAATGTATCTTATATTCCATAGATTGTTGTATTGTTCAGATTGGTTTAATATAACAAAGATTGGGTTGTACATTATTGTACAATATTTGTTAAAAATTTTGTATACTTGTGCATATGAGATTTATTGCTTTATATTTTCTGTTGTGCAAAGTAGTTCTTGTTGAGATTCTTGGTTTGGTAGCGTCGGTGATTTTAAGACTCTAACCTAGACCCAAGATCGTGGAAATTCAACATGTTTCTCAAAATAGTTAGGGAGGAGGTCACACTTAGACTCGACATCTAATTAAAATTTACCAAGATCATTGCATCCCACATAGGTCTCAGGACTTGCACATCATATAGGTTAGTCAATCATTCAAACAGCGAGTATCCAACCAGTCATTTCGTTCTAATTTACTAAAAGCAAGGATTTGTGACTCCATTAAGGCAATGGTCTCATAATAAAGAATCTAATCTAATCAATAACCTTGCTTAAATTCAACCAAGTGGCTAGGCCACTCATCCGTGTCTCTTGAGCAAGTTGTTTTCCAACTTGTTTCCTTCCATTCTATTCCATAGGGGCTAACCCCCATAGCCTTTTGTTGAGAGACAGTTAGAACGGAGTGGGTGGGGATCAGAGTGACAGCCCCCCTCTTGAGCATTGTCGCGGTGCTTGTACAACCCGAGTGACAACAAGGCCAAGATAATTTTCCAGAGGCCACACGAATTCATCTCAATGGCAGAGAGAGTCGAATTGAGGCACATCAAAGCATATCTGGGAAATGTGAGTTACAGGCTCTGTAGAACCCTACCTAGGGGTGATCTAGGTGCTAGCTCGAGTAGCAAAGAAGAGGTCGAATTTCTTGTGGAGAAGGGAAATTTTCCCTCACAATAGTAGTTAGAGATTTTGTTGGAGGATTGCCAATTAGGCATCCAAATTATTGTACTCAAATTTTGCTGCTGAATAATAATAAAAATAAACCCTCATCTGTTGCACTGATTTTCCCTTCAGAGTTTTTTCGGGGACGTTAGTCCAAAACTATTAGTATCATTTTTATTGTGTGTGTGCATCTAATTTTCTCAATTCCAGTTTATTTTTGCAACGTAATTTTATTGTGAAGAATTGCAGTGTGATTTATTTGTTATTTGTCGTAACAATTAAAATGTATAATTAATCAGTTAGAAGAATAAATTGCCAATTGTTGCAATTTCAAGGAATTTTCACACTCTGTCGCGACTATTCATAAACCCTAGGTCTTGTGTGGTCCCATTCGAGGCTTCTCAAGAGTAGCGAAAGCCTATTGAAATATATATAAACATCTTACAAAGCTTCTTGAGAGGTCTTAATCATCTTTGGAGCCTTGACCTTAGACGCCCTTGTCATTATTGAATACACTCAACCCTAGGTCTAGGTCTTCCTCATAAGTCTTTCTTGGAGAACCCTTAGCTTCTCTTGAAGCATTGATACCTTATTTAAGCCTCTCCTTTGAATGGGCCTTGGAAATCACATCATACTTTGTCATTGATCCTATCATTATTAGTGATTTCCTTCGTACTGCGACTCCTCCCATCAATGAAAGTCTGTAGAGAGTAGGGAACATTGATTGAGGTGACCGTGGGTCTTTGTCCCATTGTTGTCATTTGGTCTAGTAATTTCTCCTTAGGTACCCCTCCTTGAACCCCTGCTACATTGTGTGACAATAGGCCACTACCCCATTGTTGCTTCTTGGTCTAGTTTATACCTTGTAGGGTTTCCCTCTCCAAGGACTGCTAGATTTTGCGGCAATATGTACCACATTTCATGAATCGAATAAGCATAAGCAACACCCAAATAAATAATGCTATGCCTATCTAAGGATGTGAATAAGTGAATGAACAAAAAACCTCACCAAGGTGATGATGTCCTATTACAAGATATCCAAAGGCACAACACAAGATGATTATTTTAGCAATTCTTCTTGATGTGTATATAGGAGACAGAGAATTAGAAGGCATCCTTAATATTAATTCTACCAATGTCCTATTACAACATATGCAAACGCACATCACAAGATGATTATTTAAACAAGTCTCCTTGATGTCTATATAGGAGACAAAGAGGGTTAGAACTAGAAGGAATCCACAATAATAATTCTACCTAACTATAATAGTATAAGGATAATTAATGACAATTAGGACCATAACAATTGGCATATATTACTTTAAGATTGTTGTCTAAATTGGTGTGTGAGCTCAAAATCTCATGTCACAGAATATTTGTACCTTGAACAATAACCGCACCATTCTCCATATCAAACATTTCTACATATCCAATGGAAATTGCAAACCCCTAATTTTTTACTATATGTTATTTTTAGCTTTTTATAACATTGGTGTGAACTCAAAAAAACATGCCATGATAAAACTTTAGAATTTTTTAGAACAAAAAGGATAAGAACAGTGTCTTGCACCAAATTTCATGGTTAACTTCAACACATAAATATGCTGTTTTTAGCTTATAATGAAATTGGTCTGAACTGAAAAAGCCATGCCATAAGATAAAACTTTAGAATTTGTGAGAAGAAAAAGGATGATGACAATGTCTTTCACCATAATTGCATGGTCAACTTCAACACATTAAACATAATAAAAGCTTGGTGCACCATACATAAAAGAGGTCAAGAAGGGAAAAAGAGGGACATTATAGCAATCAAGACCATAAATTACCTACCTCAGATCCTTTCCATTTTGTAATTTCTAAGAAGGACTTCAAGCATCCATGATAATAAACTGTATGAGGTTGGAATGCATTGACTTTTGAAAATGTTACAATATCCTTCTCCATGTCATAGCGCCTGAATCAATGTTACAACGACCTCAATAAGAACATGCAAATCCCAAAATCACAAATGGCTACTTTTCTTTCTCTTTATTATAACATCTATCCCTACTTAAGAAAATGTCCCAAACTAAAATTCAAAGTACAACCAAAATCAAACAAAATGCCATTATGTGCTTTTCACTTTTGTTTTGGCACCATTTTTGTTTTCATATAAAATTTCTGGACCTCAAGACTTTTAATGAAACAGAAATTTTACCTCTTGATTAGAGGTTCCTGGATCCTACCACTATGAATTTTCAGCCTTAGGACTCCTACGAAATATAATACAAAACAGAAGTTGAAATAGGCAATATTTCAATCCTTAACAACCCCAAGGCTACCAAGAGAAAATATACCGAAGTGTTCTAATATGTTTAAGCCCTCTAGGACATTCTTATAATGTATAAACCAGATCTGAAAACTCTTATTTACAATGGTAAATAGAACCATAAAACAATTCCTATCTTCTTTAATTACATTGTTAAATCAGTTAGCATCAATGTTCTACCAAGTTTCCTGGATGAGGGGGCGAGGGAGCGGGGATATGCAGGAGCAGCCTATGCAAAAGCTCCCCAGCAATTTTTAGGAAACGTGGGGGGACATCAGGGTCTTAAAAACCTAGAAATATAAAATTATAAATATATATCATTGAAATTTTAATATTTATAATGTAATTGTCTTTATCATTATATAATATACAACACTTACATCATGAAGGATAAATGATAAATTGATGAATCATACAACTGAAACAAATTTAGAAAGAAAAGCATGATATCGTATAATCATACATCATACATGTAAGTTTGTAACTGTACAATGTAACTACTAACAATGTACAATGAAAATAAATGTTTAAAGTTTTAAAGTTTAAACCATATTGATGTTCCAACTATGGACATTGAATACTGAATATTGAAATAAAAGTCAAGTCTGATACATCAAGAGTTGAAATTTTATAGAGTCAAGACTCAAGTCTAATATATCATATATCAAGATTCAAAATAAACTAAAGTCTACAACTGAAGTCTGAAATAGAAAAGCAAATAAGTAAATAACATAAGTACATATCAAAAGATAAATGAGCATAATTGCTCAAGGTAATGCCCCGCTAGTCTCTGCATCCAGCTGCTGCATGAATAATGATCAACCATCTCACCATCTGAATCAGAATCACTTGCATTGTTAAACATGCTAAGTGGTACACCAACCAACCCCATTTGTGTCTCATCAAGTCTCTCCTCCATATCTACCTGTGCATCATCCTCTGGATCAACATCCCATCATGTTGTTGGTCCCTTCAAATACTAAGGTGTCTTCCTATGCTCAAGACGTAGGGCATTGTGCATAGCAACTAACTTCTCAACTCTTTTAGAGGTAAGCTTGTTCTTCTTGATAGAGTGGATGAAGCTATATGTGGACCAATTCCTCTCTGTTGCAGAGGAACTAGTAATATGACACAACAAACGCATAGCTAGATGTTTGAGCTCTAGATCACCATTCCCATTCATCATCCACCAACCAATCGGATCATCTTAGGCTAGATCTATGCGATCTGCCCGAGCACCATGTGTGTTGAAGGGACCACTAAGAGATGCAAACTGAACAAACTGTCTTCGAAGTCTTGCCCCCTCCTCCTCATTGTATATCTTTGCAATTGCATCTAAGAAGTCATTCTTTACCTCCTGATCATCAATAGGAGGCACTCTCCCAGGGCTTTCATCATACCATTTTGGGTTTAATGCACATGCTGCCATGTGCAAAGGTGTGTTTATGAGATCCTACCTATGTTGAATGATGGGTCGAATCTAGGATGTATAGAACTCTAATGAGGGCTCCCTCTGCTGAATGGCTTCCTTCACATGACCCAACATGCTATCAAAGGTCTCATAGATTTCTCCAAGACTAGGAGCATCTGAATCAGTGTAATGAATGACCTCCACAATAGGGCCCAAGAATGACACCAAATAAGAACAACTTGTCCACTAATCATTGTCCAACACCTGAAGCCTGACCTTCTTCCCCGTGTCTATCTTTGATTCTGACCACCTTCCCCGCTCTGAACTCACAACTAAGGATTGTAGAGGTGCTTGTACCTCTAGCATCCTCTCTAATAAGAGAAAATAGCTAGAATATCTCGTATCAGTGGGCTTGAGGAATTCCTTCCTCGTGTGAGCCCTGTACATGGCCAAGGAGGTGCGGTGGTTGTAGATAAACATCTGCACATCTCTAGCAACTGTCACCAAGTCTGATATCCACTGAATTTTGACAATGTCCTTCAGTGCATTATGTGAAAATTTCTTAATCTACACATCAGAAATCCTACTGCAATCACTGGTTTATCATCTCCTACTTGTTTTGACATTCAACAAGTTATATTTATAAAAAGAGCTTCAGCGTAAATCACATGAGAAAGACCTTTGTCGACGCGTTTCGAACCAACCAGTGTGGTTCATCGTCAGGACAAGTTGAAGATGCAGATCCAGTTCAGCGTGTTAAATAGTCCAAGCAGAGACTCAAACGGCTAGAAAATCTAACGGCTACTTTTCCATTCAAGAACCCGAGTCAAACATCGACTGACTCATTTTATATTAAATTACTATTATATTCATGGAGCTAGGTTGACCAAGCAAAAAAAAAAAAAAAAAAACAACAAGATAATCAGTTAAAAATATTCATTTATTTATTTTGAATTATTACTCCATTATATAAAAATATCAAAAATATATATCATACGTAACTATATAAATATATATATGCCAATATTTATTTAAAATATATATGTATATTCTAATAAATTTATTATTATACCTAATTTTCTAATAATACCTTATTTTTACTATTATTATCATAATTGTAATTAATATTATTTATAATTAAATTATAATTAATAGAAAAAGTTAAATTCGGTCCATGTTATATAAATTCATAGATAATTAAAAATTAATTTAATAATTTGTTAAAATAATAATAATAAATTAATTATTAATATTATATGTATTAAATAATAATGTATATAATTAATAATATTAAAAATAAATAATTAATTAATTTACTAATAAATTTAAAATTAATATATATATGTCCTAAA
>APFE030385614.1:188155-256980 GCA_000404065.3 Pinus taeda
TTAACTCCGTTCTTTTTGCAGGTTGACTATCTGATGGACTCTGGCGAGGAAACCAGGGTTATTGCCGGCATTTTGAAGAATTTTGAAAATTTTCCTTATTTTTGCAAATTTCACATGACCTTGGGTTTAAAGACAGGGTTTTTAAATCCAAGGTATACATGAGCTGTACCTGATGAAAAATATCGATGGAACATATTTACATACCTCCTTCCGGCTTGCTGGGGACTATTAGACCTTTGACTCATGACCTTGCAGTGATTTTGACCAAAACCCTAGACCTAAGACTTGGGATTTCAAGACAAAAATAAAACAAGTGTAACACAAGCTCATTAAATGATATGATTTGATCCAGCAAAGCCAAGAAGGGAACAAAGACCAACTCCTCCATCAGTGTTATGGCATGCCTAACGAGATGCAAAACTGATACTGATGAGACACCTACCTATGCACATGCAAAGAGCTTTTGATCACCGATGGAGGGCTGAAGACCGACACTAACATTGGCTCCAATGGGGATGGTAGCTTCTTGGAGGTGCCAAGAACCTTAGACCTTTGGGAGAGCAGACCAGTGTTTTATTCATTGGGCAAATGGAGTCAACTTGTACACACGACCAAACTTGAAATGGCTGTATTGGACTTGGACTAAAAAACTGAAATCTTCAAAGGACTTTGACACAAACAAACTTACTTTTGCAGAAAATAAACCATCCGAAAACTTCACACCAACCAATCTCTATCCTCAGAATTATAGCCTTCACCGCGGGCCCCAAACTAAGGATGAGAGATCAGTTCACACTTGCTGTAATATGAAAGAAGAATGGTAATTACAATGAGGATGATTAGAGCAGCAATTGCTCAAGCATGATATCTTTTCAAAAGCCGGCCATTCACCGACCCACCGGGACATTCATCACCATTCATCTCTTTGAGAAGGAAAGCATTGAGACCACAATATGCAGCAATCTTATAAGGACCTTTCCACAAATTATCAAATTTACCGTGCTTACCTTTGTCTTCATTTCGGGCATCCCATCTCAAAACAACATCCTCCAACTGAAAGTTTTCTGACTTTGCCTTCTTATCATAGATCTTCTTGATGCGCTCTTGCAACCTCAAAGAATTTTGGAAAACTTCTTCCCTTGTTTGCTATAAGTGAATCATTTGATTGATTCGCCGTTGCATTGGATCCGGATCTTCACCCGCTTCTTGAAGCAATCTTGCGACCGGTACACTAAGTGATGTTGGAAAAACTGCATCAATTCCATAAACAATTTCAAATGGCGACATGCCAATTGACTTCTTTTGACTTACTCGATCAGCCCATAATGCATTTACCAGCTTCTTGTGCCAAATTTTCTTGTTAATTTCCAGCATCTTCTTGATAATGTTCACTAGTGACTTATTTGACGATTCGGCCAGCCCATTACCTTGTGGATGATAAGCCGTGGAGTGCCCCAAGCTGATGTTATACTTATAGCAAAAATCAACCATCCGCTTGGACTTAAATGCTACTGCATTATTTGTGATCAATTTGAATGGACAGCCAAAACGTGACAAGATATTATTTTCAAGAAAAGAAATGATTACCGAATCCGTGGCCTGTCGAGTGGGAATTGCCTCTATCCACTTTGTGAAGTAATCGGTGGCAGTTAAGATCCATCGTTGCTGCCCGGATGATGCCAGGTGGATTTCGCCAATGAAGTCTAAACCCCACTGCTGAAATGGTGCGCTGATTTCCACCGGTTTGAGAGGCAATGGCTGCAACCTTTGTTTCCCTGGAATATTTGGCATCATGGCGCTTTTTCCCGCTTTGTTACACATCCATGAAAATAGAGAAGGCCAATAGAAACCAGCTCGTAAGATCTTATTGGCTGTAGTTTTCCAAAACAAATGACCTCCACAGTCGCCTTTATGGAAATCCTCTACTGTTACTTTTGCTTCCTCTTCAAACAAACAATTCAGCAAGATGCCACCGGGATCTTTCCAATAAAGTGTAGATTTCATAATGCAAAACTTAGCAGCCTTTAGCTTCAATGTTCTTGCTTTGTTTCTTGACATTCTAGGAGGTGCGGATACATTTTGAAGCACATAAACTATATCAGCATACCAAGGAGAAGTAATAAAAATATCCGATACCTGAACCGCTGAATTTTCTTCTCGCCATCAGATAAGGCAGCAATCAAGTTGATGTCAAGGGCACGAAGGTTTGTTTCAGCCATCAACTTTGCAAGACCTTGGCCTTTAATCAGCTTGGTAGGCTTGATTTCAACATCATATTCCAAAAGAGCAGCAATCCACTTACCCCTCCTACCTTTCGACTCTGTTTGTACCAAGACATCCTTTACGGCCGCACTAGGAACATATGCCAATACATGAGAGTTAAGTATGTATACCCGGAAATATTTCAAAGCCTTAATCAGTGCCAACGCTTGCTTCTCAATGATATTATAATTCAGTGCCCCGTCTCTTATGATTCGGCTGAAAAATGCAATTTGCCTCTCAACTCCTTCACTCTTTTGCATCAATACGACTGCCAATGTATGCTCAGAAGCAAAAGAAAACATAATGAAATCTTGAGTATAATCAGGGTTGATCAAGGTTGGGGCTGAATACAAGATTACCTTGATTAAATTTAAAGATTTGACTGCCCCCTTGGTCCATTTGATCTCGCTGTCCTTCCGAAGCATATTGGTTATCTCTCTAAGATGCTCTGCAAGGTTAGGAATGAAGCGGCACAGAAAATTTAATTTGCCATTAAAAGATTGTATTTCCTTCTTGTTTCGGGGCTGCTCTAGTTGCTGAATTGCTTCCACCCGTGCACGATCAATTCGAATACCATCTTTGGAAATGATATGTCCGAGCAACTTGCCTTCACTCATGGCAAAAAGACTCTTTTTTGGATTCAAGGAAATGCCATATTTTCTGCATTTTTGGAACACTTTAGTCAAATGAAACAAATGCTCTTCATTTGATTTGGAAAATATGGTTAGATCATCAAGATAAACAACTAAAAATATATCCTTTTCATTGTCAAAGGCCATATCCATAGCTCACTGAAATGTGGCACCCACGTTCTTCAAACCAAACGGCATCTTGGCATAATGAAATGTACCCCATGGAGTAGTAAATGCTGTCTTGTCACGGTCATCTTCGTGCACTAAGATCTGCTTGTAGCTGGAGTATCCGTCTAGCAATGAAATCCTTGAAGCGCCCACTACCCGCTGCAATATGTGGTCCATTTTGGGCAGCGGATAGTTGTCCTTGAGAGATACTTTGTTCAAATTTCTGAAGTCTATGCACAAGCGTATTTCACCGGTCTTCTTTCTCACAGGCACTAGATTGGAGATCCAATTAGAAAAGCGAATAGGGACTATAATTCCAGACTTGTAGAGCCTATTGACTTCCTTCTCGATCAAAGGTAGCAACATGGGATTAATCCTCCGCAACTTCTGCCGAAAAGGCTTTTGATTTGGCTTTATGGGAATAGTGTGTTGAATAATGCTCTGAAAGCCGAAACTTTTGGTGGTGGAATGAAGTCAATCCGACGGTCGGTTTGTGAGATATCGTCTGCCCTAGTTTGATAATGAAGCCGCTAATGCTGATGCTGTTGATCTAGGGTTTGATACTGCTGATATGAATCAGATTCATTGTACTATTTTCTCTCTGCTGAATTATTGAAGATAAAAGAAGATTTGATCAAAGGGTTTCCCCACACATTGTGGGGTTTGTCCCTGGCTAGCCGCCACATCTTGTGTCTCTTGTCTTGGCTTGTTTTCTGTCGATTGTTTGATGTTCTATCTGCACTTTACTTTATATATATGTGATTGCTAATTTGTGGAATATAATAAGGAAAAGAAGTAAATTGTTGTAAGCATAGAACATACCATAACTTAACAGAAATTAACTAAAAAAATTGTTAAATACATTAATAAGTCATTTATGTTTGATGTGTATCAAAAATTTGGCCTAGATCTACATTTTGAGTCACTGTTATCTCTGAATAATTATGTTTCTGAAGTCTGAAATATAACAGTGGAAAAATTTCATGTGGGTTAGCCTAAAATTAGTTCCTAAGTTGTTTAATACATTAAGGAATTAATTTCTTGAATTGAGCATTCATCGTTAGGCTTATTTCATGTTTTAATCGTTCGCTGTAACAAGTATATCAAATCTGATATAATTCCGGAAATCACATCATAACAGGCTGAATTTTTTTTATAATTCATGTGGGTAAGTTTGGAAAAATTTGGGTAAATTTTTGGCATAAAGATATCATTGATAGCTTACTGTTTTCATTGTCATATTACTATTGTCATAAAGTTTTTCTCACTGTTGTCCTAAAAATTAATTTCTGAAAAATTAAGTACTCTATCATGGAATTGTGATCAAATGCATATCCTTTGTTTCATAAACTAAGTATTTTTCTGAGCATCTGTTGAGATTGATATCGAATTGCAAAGTTGTTTTTGTTCTCTTTGAGATAAATTGTATCAAGAAAATTTGAAATAAGTTGGTGTTTTAACTATAGTATCTTCAAGAGTTTATTTTCTAAGTCTTCATCTAAAAAAAAGGCAAGCATTTCATTTGGGTAATTGAGGGCTTTTGTGGCATAAGTGTTTTCCCATTCTCAAGTCTAACTTCATCTCTTCTTTCGGTGCATTTGCATATAAGTTAACTTTGCATAGATAAAATTTACTTCCAAGCATAAGCTTGGTCGATAGACAGATAGATCTCCATTCGTCTTTTCTTGAGAGGCTTGTTTTAATAGTACTTAAAACAGTGACCTTGCAGTCATCAAAACCATAGTTCTCTGCAGCGTCGGAGGCACAAAGTATGTTAGAATTTCAAAAGAGGTATTGTTAATCACCCCTTAGTGTGCTTCTCTTGATCTTCTCTCTGCCAATTACTATGAAATCAAGCTCAACACAGAAAGGATTGAAGGGTTCACATTTAAATAGGCATTTAACTAAAATTAACCCAGATTCTTGCATCTCACATTAGTTTTAGAATATGCATTTCATATAAAATAGTCATTCATCTAAGCAGCGGTTGCTAATCGATTACTTAGTCTTAATTTCCTTAGCAAGATCGTTGACTCCATAAGGCACTGGTATCAATCGTTTAAAATCTAATCAAATCATATAAGTCTTGTTAAATCTTAATCAAGTACTTGATCGCTTCACTGTGTCTTCCGAACTGGTTGGTTCCCAACTAATTTTTTTTCATTCCACTTTTCCATAGGGTCCCCCCCTTAGCCTATTGTAGGGAGACAGCTTAAACGAAGAAATTGGGGATCAGGGTGACAGCCCCCGATCTAAGCCGTTGTCGCAGTGTCTAGACATTTTGTGCGACAACAGCTCCCATTGTAAGCCTTTAGGATTTGTCATCTAGTCATAAAAGTCAATTGGAGTCTATGTCATGTATGAAGTGTTGATTTAGGGTAGCATCAGATGTGCTCTAAGCCTCAAACTTTGCAAGGAGGCTTGGGCACATGCATTCTAAAGAACCCAAAATCCGTTTTCAGAAATTCCAACCAAAGACGATTATATTAAAATAATTAATGGAGTTCCTAAGTCTACACTTGGGAAAATTAAAATATTAATGGGTATTAATCTAATTGTGAGTGAATCTTCTAGATAAAGACGGAGATCAGGTCAAAACAATCTGAGCCTATAATTAGGAGTTAATTTAGGCCATTGGTTATCCATGAGGAAGATATAAGAAGGGGCATGAGGGTCATTTGGAAAACACACCAGGCAGATACTCAGTTGCCCAAGTAAAATCAATTTTCTCACTAGTTGAAGTTCGGCAAAGAAACTCGATTCAAAGGGAGAGTTGTAGGTGGAGAGACAGAGAGGATCCAGCATCAGTCAGAGAGACAGGGATGAAGACACAGAGCAGTGGAAGGGACAGCGCTAGGCAGATTGACGCTGGGAGAGGCAGCACTAGCTTGGGTGACGCAGGCACTACGCAGGCCAATCCAAGGGCCAGAGAGATGTAGAGGGTGGAGGAACTTCTCTCTCAGGTCAAATACTTGTTCAGGAACGTCTATAGATTTTTCTTAGAAAGCCTTGTTCTATACTGCTGGGTGTAATTTGTACATGAAGATTTTTGTTAAAGAATAACAAAACCCTCGTCTATTGCATTGGTTTTCCCGAATTGGGCTTTTCCGAGGGCAATTGTCCAAAAATAACTGTATCAATGTGATTGTATTTGTGCCAACATTTTACTTGCAATTACTTTTTGCAATGTTTTAATTGTGAATGTTGCAGTAGAATATATTTCGATATTTGTCGTAAAAATACAGTAGATAACTTATTTCTGAGGTAATAAGTAGAAGAAATAATATTAATTACTACAATAGAATTTCTATTTAGAAATTTTCACATGGTATTGAAGCTACAGGGAAGCAAAAGAGAGAAGCTGAAGGATCCAACGTTGAGAAGAGAAGTGAATTCGAAATTCTTGCAAGGGCAGAAATTCGAATCTCCTAGAGAATTACGCAGTTCAAACCAAACTCTCTCTGAGTGAGCCGACAAAGAGGTAAGTCTTTTCTAATCGAAATTTATCAGTGGCAAAAGGGACTGCGCAATAGAAGATTTAGCAAGGAGGATTATCTTAGGTGAGACGCAGTTTTTCCTATAGCAGTTGCTGGGATAGGTTAGTGTCAGAAATTGGCACAATATGGATACTCAAAGTGTCTCATATTTATCTACCAGATTCAATGAAGAATTCGCATGCCTAGCTAATTCAGCATCAACGGATGTTTGGTATATTGATAGCGAGGCTTCAACGCATGTGACTGAGAACGAGAACATTTCTCAAGCTATCAAGAAAAACAAATGGACTTCCAAATAACTATAGAAATGTACTATAGTAGGGAGAGGCACCATAGCTTCTCAGATAGAAGCAGGGACCAACATCCGAGCCACCAATGTTCTGCATGTGCCAGGATTAGGAATAAATTTAATTTTAGTGTCCCAGTTACAGGACAAGGGATATGATGTATACTTCATCGAGAAGAAAGTATATATTAAGCATCCAAGTTGGAAGAAGAAAAAGAAAATTGGGGTCCGAAGCAAAAAATTGTATAGATTGCAACTCGAAACGCCAATGGCACTGATAGGCTACAACTATAATGGTGAGAAGGAGCAAAATGAATTAAGGCATAGGTGAATGGAGCACTTGCACCATGGAGCACTGAGGATGCTCAGAGAGACTGTTACAAGGGTACCAGTCCTTAGTAGTGAACATGATGACTTGTGTAGAGGATGTATGCTAGGAAAGTACACTAAAGCGGCTTTTTCCAGAAGTAACGATAGAGCAGATTGTGTATTAGATTAATACACTGAAATATTTGCGGTCCTATGTCCATAAGGGCTCTTAGTGGTGGCGAATACTTCGTCACTTTTATCAATGATAACTCCAAAAAAACCTGGATCTATTTCTTAAAGACCAAGGATTTGATCGTTTCCGAGAGTTTAAGGCTCTTGTTGAAAACAAGGAATTTTCTCCTCAGAGAATTTTTTGCCAAAAAGTTCGAATTTCTCACTTGCTGGGCAGCTGAGCAGTGCTAAACAATGACTTGAGGAGTCAGTTCAACAGTTGGATGAGATGGCATCGCATAGGCTCGAGATGATGACAGGTTGGAAGAGGCTTCCAACTATGTCATATGGGAGACCAGAATCTTAGTTGTTCTGGAGGAGTACAATTTCGAAGCCTATGTCAAGAGTGTTGTGGTTGTTCCTGCTGACAATGATCAAAAGAAGAAGTACAAGGCCGAGCAGGGGAAGGCGAAGAGGTTCATACTCTATGGAGTTCGAGATCATGTAGTCTCACACTTGCAGGGCAAAGATACAGCCCAAGAGATGTGGGAAGCTTTGTCTTCACTGTATGAATCCTCTTCCGAATAGCGGAAGATGTACCTAGAACAAAAGTTGCAGCGGACATTGATGTAGAAGGGAGAAGGGCTTAACTCCTATCTTCAACGTCTTCAGGACACCAGAGACCAGCTCGTTGCAGTGGGGTCTACTCAGTCTACCATGATGGTAAGGATAGCCCTAAATAGAGTCTCGGATGAATAGCAAGTCTTTGTCCAAAGTATATTGGGCAAGGACAGACTACCTTCATGGGAGGAGATGTGGGTGGCGCTTCAACAAGAGGAATTAAGGAGGGACCTAGTAAAGGTCAACCTCAATGGCAGCAGTGGGAGTGGCACGAAGACCAAGGAGGAGGAGGAGAACACAGCTTTAGCATCAAAGGGACAACAGAAGCAAAAGCAGGAGGACATTTTGAAGGTGAAATGTTTCAGATGTGGCGAGATGGGCCACTTTGCATCCCAGTGTCCTTTGAAGCAAAAGGATAAGGATGTGAAACATGATCATAAGGCTTCTCCAGCAAAGATTGACGAAGAAGAGTTTGCCATGAGTGGCCACGCATCTCCAGGTGAGAAATGGGGCGATATTGAGTTGTAGTCGGGAGGACTACATTTGGGCAGGATCCTTGAGGAGTCCACCTCTTGGATCAATTCCTTACTATGAGAGCCCGTGATTCAGCAGTAGCGAGATGGACTTAGTGTCAGATGATGCAGTGGATTATTTGGAGGATAGATGCAATAGCCTAAGACCATGACTGATTATCGCAAAGCGAGGTTGGTAGCAGTGCAGATGGTATAGTGCAGAAGTTAGCAGCAGCGCAGAAGATTCAGAGGGTCAAAGACTAGTTGCAATCAGATTCCAACATTCATGGTATTATGCTAGACACAGTTAGTTCAGAAATTTCGGATGCTTTTCCGTTGCTAAGCAGTAGCAATTGGAAAATGACGTAGTGCAGAGCTAGCAGTGGCATTGTTAGCAGCAGATGTAGAGGGAGCTGTAGTACAGATGCAGCAGTGGCAATGGTAGTGTTAAGAGCAGATGTAGAGGGAGTTGTAGTACAGATGCAGCAGTGGCAATGGCAGTGTCATGGGCAGCAATACAATAGCAGCAGTAGCATAGTGTTGGTGGCAGCAACAGTGCAGAAAGGAGATGCTTCAGAGACAAAGCAGCTTACAGTTGGACATTGTTGCTAGAGCACTTTCCTCGCTAAGAGGGATTGTTAGTTTGTGGTAGCATCGGATGTCCCTAGGCATGAAAATTGGTGGAGAGGCTAAGGCACATGAGTTCTAAAGAACCCAAAAATCGTTTGGTGAAATTCCACCCGGATTTTATTTTTTTAAACTAATTAATAATTTTAATGGGGTTCCAAAGTCTAAACTTAGGAAAATTAAAGTATTTAGAGAATAGATTGATAATGTATATTAAAATCAAGTAGGTGAAGTAGATTTAGATTTGTTGCAGTAGGGGATTCTTGAGGATTTGGAATTTTCACATCCAACGCTTCGAGAATCGTCGAATTCTGAGTTGTAGAAGTGGAGATATGAATTTTTGAAGTTATATAATGGGTTTGCCAATGTGTGTCAAGGTTGGCTTGGTGTAAAGTTGACATGTAACGAGCTATAGAAGCCCTTGTGTAATGTTGTAGGAAGCCCCTCTATTGGTCTATAAATAGAGGGTGAAGTCAAGTCATTAAGGCATCCATTAAGTGCAATTCATACCTATTGGAGCAGCTCGTTGAGGAGGAGAGACCTAATCTAAGGACGCAACAAGGAGGCTAGGGAGACGAGGCATAGAGGGATTGTTATAAGGGTTAAAATAGGGTCTGAAGCCTGTTGTGTTGGTGACCGAGTATGCTGGCTGCTAGGCCAAGCCCTTAAGGGTTGGAAACAAGTCTATTTGGGGCACTGTTTGGGGACAAGGAGCTACGATATTGTTGACCGAAGGCTACAGATTACTATGTACTAGGCCGCAGGCCATAGTACCACAATAAGGTGTGTGTGGAGTGGTTTAAGGGCTGATATATGCCCAAGACAACAGCGTGATCGAGGAGGGCTCTCCTAAGGGTGTGCCGCAGTTTTCTAGAGGGTTGTTCAAGGATTGTTGGAGGAGTTTAGGGCTACAACAGTGCGCCCTAATGCCCTAACTAGAACAGTCAAGAATAGCAGTGTCATAACCAAATTTGGAGCAGCGTTACGTGCGTTGGGTCAAAGAAGTTGACCAGAATTGGATCATATTTGGAGCAGCCTATGTGAGCCAATTTGGGGCCTTGATTGGGTGATCGAAAGCCTCCATAGGTGTAGATCTTGCAGTGAAGTATTGGGCATCTTTGGACTATTGGAGGGCAGCATGTGGATGTCCAAAGTCGCCCTAGACGAGCTATCTTGAAGTGACGAAGAGGAGCAGAAAGTTGAGTGAAGATTGGTGTCGAAGTGCAGTTCCTTGATGGACTAAGGTGACTGTTACTCTAGCAGTTTAGAGCTCGGGAAGTGGCCAACCTAGAGAGCAGACTGATCAGCTCGTGTACATGCTATAGAAGTGACTTTCAGCAGTGTTAGGTTGCAGCCCTCCTGGAGTCTCGATGTGTTGTCCTTTGAAGGACTAAGGGGCAGCTAGTGAGCAGTACGGGAGCAAAGGACCGATAAGACAAGATACGACATAGACGCTGCAGCGAAGTTTGTCATTGTATCTTGTATACCAAAAAATGTTTTATTATTCAGATTTGGTTTAATATAACGAAGATTGGGTTTTACATTATTGTACAATTTTGTTAATAAAATGTGTGTACTTGTGCATATGTGATTTACTGCTTTATATTTTCCGTTGTGCAACGTAGTTCTTGTTGAGATTCCTGGTTTGGTAGCGTCGTTGATTTTAAGACTCTAACCTAGACCCAAGGTCGTGGAAATTCAACATGGTATCAGAGGGTGTCTGAGCTACTTTGGAAGTCAATGAATCAGAGTTGTGCACCGCGAAGTACAACGTGAGAGGGAGTTGGCCACATTGTAAATGAAAGGCTCACTACAATGTCAAAGTTGCAGGCAGGTCTCTGGTATGAGGACAGGTTGGAGGGGTTGTCCAACTATAGTCCTTGGAAGGAAAGGATCGAGTTGGTCTTGCAGGTCAAGAAGATCTGGGAGTTCACCAAGAAAGAGATCAAGAAGCCAACCGACCCTAAGGAGCTAGAAATATTTGAAGATTTGGATGCAAGGGCAAGATTAATCATCTTAGATGGTACGAAGGATGCCCTAATACCTCATTTGTCTGGGAAGAACAATGCACATGAGATGTGGATGGCTCTTCAAAATTTGTTCCAGAATAAGAACGAGAACTAGGTATTGGTATTGGAGGATAAGTTGAAGTCCGCCAAGATGATAAAGGGTGAAAACGTGACCTCGTATCTGATGAGATTGTCTCAGGTCAAAGATGAGCTTGCTGCTATCGACATGACTATCTCAGATGGAGATATGGTAAGGATTGCCTTGAAAGAGTTCACCGAGGAATGGAAGCCCTTCATCAAAGGAATCATTGCGAGAGAAAAATTGCCAAACTGGGATAGGCTGTGGGATGACTTCATTAAGGAAGAGTTGCGAGACGAGGATCTTCGTCCAAAGAAGAAATATTTCGATGATGACATGGCACTCGCAGCACTAATGAAGGGTAAGCAAAAGAAGGACTTGAGTAAAGTTGAGTGTTTCAACTATGGCGAGATGTCACTATTCATCGAGATGTCTGAAGAAGAAGAAGGGAGATGATGAAAAAAGGAAAGGAAAGTAGGCTGCCGGTGTTGTCACTTCAGCTGAGATAGATGATCTCACCAGGAGATTGGAAGAGGACTTTGCTATGATTTCTCATTTCTCGCAGGGTACTATCGATGAGGATGGATGGTACGTGGACAATGGTGCGACGAAGCATATGACAAGGTCACAAGAAGTCTTTGAGACTCTCACTGAATGGGACTCAAATTTGCATATGTTGTTGGGCGACAAGAGTCAATTAGAGATCTGAGGATTGGGAGTTGTGCCATTCAGGATGAGTGATGCGGGTCTAGGATATACGGTTTGTACTAGGACTCAGATATAGCGTGATTTCCGTCTCAATGATCGAGAGGAAGGGGTTTGAGGTCTTGTTCCGGAAGGGAATGCAAGACTCAGGCTCAGAGGCTCTAAGTCCGATGGGATTATACTCAGAGTTATAGAGCATGGTCTCTACAGGTTGACGGGCAAGCCTATAGATCATGGAAAGAAGCAAGTGGAGCAAGTGTAGGCTTTAGAGGAGCACATACAGGTTCCCGAGAAGAAGGTACACTTTCCAGAGAAGAAATTCCGGGTTCCAGAGACTTAGAGGGAGTCAAGTTCAAGAGGGAACTTGCAGGTTCAAAGGGAGTTTTTGCAGCCCAAGAAGAGGTGGTCAGTGAGGAGCAAGACTGATCCTACAACTGCCAAGGAATCATGGAGAGATTGGAAAGCAATACAGGAGAAGAAGAAGAAGCAAGATATTTCCGGTGACAACTACACTTTCGAGAAGGGTGTAGTTCATCGTACAGGGATTGTTGTGATTGTGAGCACCAGGAGTTGGGCAAGTGTTGCGAGCAGTGACGATAACGATGAGTTGCTTCCTAGTCTTGGAAGTACCTCCCTCGCTAAGAGGCAGTATTGATTTGTGTAGCTTGGGAGGTACTCCAAGCCCTAGGGTTCGAGGTTTGGAGGGAAAAGTGCCACAAGGGTCACTTGTGGGCTTTGAACCCAAGTATTGGGTTTTGCACCAAATTGTGTTTTGGGCATTTCCAAGAGTACATTTCTACATGTGATGGCATGAGATGATATAGGGCGGAAAGGAGAATCCAACGCTTCGAGAATTGTCGAATTTTGAGTTGTATAAGTGGAGATATGAATTTTTGAAGTTATATAATGGGTTTGCCAATATGTGTCAAGGTCGGTTTGGTGTAAAGTTGACATGTAAAAAGTTATAGAAGCCCTTGTGTAACGTTGGGGGAAGCCCCTCTATTGGTGTATAAATGGAGGGTGAAGTCAAGTCATTAAGGCACCCATTAAGTGCAACGCATACTTATTGGAACAGCTCGTTGAGGAGGAGAGGCATGATCTAAGGACGCAGCAAATAGGCTAGGGCAGTGAGGCATGGAGGGATTGTTTTAAGGGTTAATACAGGGTTCGAAGTCTGCTGCGTTGGAGGCCAAGTATGCTGGCTACTAGGCCGAGGCCTTAAGGGATGGAAACAAGTCTGTTTGGGACACTATTTAGGGACAAGGAGCTACCATTTTGTTGGCGAAAGCTACAAGATTACATGTGCTAGGTCGCATGCCATAAAACCACAATAAGGTGTGCATAGGGTGGTTTAAGGGCTGATATATGCCCAAGACAGCAACGTGATAGAAGAGGGGTCTCCTAACGGTGTGCCATAGTTTTCTAGAGGGTTGTTCAAGGATTATTGGAGGAGTTTAGGGTTGCAGCAGTGTGCCCTAATGCCCTAACCAGAACAGGCAATAACAACAGTGTAACAAGCAGATTTGGAGCAACGTTTGGAGGTTTGTTGGGTCAAAGAAGTTGATCAGAATTGGATCAGATTTGGAGCAGCCTGTGTGAGCCAATTTGGAGGCTTGATTGGGTGATCGAAAGCCTCCATATGTGCAGATATTACAGTGATGTATTGGGCAACTTTGGACTATTGGAGGGCAGTGCGTGGATGTCCTAGAGAAGTGGAGGAAGTGGCCAGCCTAGAGAGCAGATTGATCAACCCATGTACATGCTACAGAAGTGACTTGCAGCAATGTTAGGTGGCAACCCTCCTGGAGTCTCAATGTGTTGTCCTTTCAAGGACTAAGGGGCAGCTAGTAAGCAGTACGAGAACGAAGGACCAACAAGACAAGTCGCAACATAGAAGTTGAATTGAAGTTTGTCATTGTATCTTGTATACCATAGACTGTTGTATTATTCAGATTTGGTTTAAAATAACGAAGATTGGGTTGTACATTATTATACAATTTTGTTAAAATTTGTATACTTGTGCATATGTGATTTACTGCTTTATATTTTCTGTTGTGCAAAGTAGTTCTTGTTGAAATTCTTGGTTCGGTAGCGTCAGTGATTTAAAGACTCTAACCTAGACCCAAGGTTGTGGAAATTCAACAGTCGAAAGTCTCAAGCAGAAGGAAGTCGAAGTTGAAGAGGAACCGAGAGGAAGGAGCAGAAGATTGACTATCGTTGACTAAGGATCTCATCAAGGGAATTTGTGTCTTGGTTTTGGAGTGGCAAATAGGTCAAGGGTCTTGGTCTTGGTATTCGTCAATTGGAATCTCTATAAAAAGAGGAATTTGTTCGGGTTTTCATTTCAAGAAGGAGAGGTTTTGGCCCTGGCGGATAGCCTATATTTTGTGTCTCTTGTTTCTTTATGGTTTATGCATTGGTAGTTGTTTGATGAAAAATAACACTAATAATCTAAGTAAAGGAAAATCCTAATCTAAGAAAGTAAAAGACATTCAAAGCAATTACTAATCAGAGAGAAATCACTTAATCTCTATGCCCTAGATTTCTCAACATGGTATCAGAGCTAAGGTGACTAAGTCAAGGAAGGGCGTCTTATCAAGGGACACTCAAGGATAAGATCTCAAGGAAGGCATCAAAGCAAAGATCATCTTGAAGTCAAAGGAAGCATCATAACCCTAGATCAAAGAAGTCTACAAAGAAGTATTGGGATCATCATCAAAAAAAGCAGGCCAAAACCCTACATCAACTCAAGTTGAAGAAATCTACGAATCAAGTTAAAGTGTTTTGAAAGACTATTCATCCAAAGGAAGTTAGAACAAAAGGTGGTGTCATCTCACTCTCTGTGGGATCAAGGATCATTCCTGAAGAAAACTACCCTTCATCAAGGAGAAGTTTTCCATCCTCTATATCATGATCAACATCAAGGAAGTAGCAAGAAGAAGGAGCATCCTATCAAGTATTATATTTATGTCCACATCTGAATTTGTCAAAATGTCTTTTTGCAAAGAAAGCAACAAATTGGTTGGGGCTTCAAACTATCTTTCCTAGAAGAAAAGGGCAGATTTGAATCTCATTGAAAATCAGGTTGTGGAACATGTCAAAGGATCTATCACTAAACCAAGAAAGGAAGATGCTCAAGCACTTGCAAAGTATATGAAAGGGGAAGTTACAGTCAAAGGATTCTCATAGAATCTATCAAGGATCCCCTCATCCCATATGTGTCCAAACTTGAAACTTCATAAGAAATATATGACAAACTAGTAGAGTTGTATTCTGTAAGCACTGCTGGAGAAGTCATCTCATTAAGGAAAGAACTCTACAAGCTGAAGATGTCAAAGGAAGATGGAATAGCCTCATATTTTATGAAGATATCTAAAATTTGAGATCAACTACAAGATCTAGGAGAAGTCATGTCTCATAGAGAAATGACTATAGTTGTACAAAATGCACTACCAAAGGAGTGGGGTAACTTTACTTCAAGCATTTATGGGAAGAAAGAAGCTACTCCATTCAAAGATCTATGGTCACTATGCAAGACTAAAGAATCTAGACTAAAGGCCAAATCTGATGTGGGTGTAGGTTTATGCTTTAATGACAAGAAGAAAGGGAAACTTTGAAAAGTCTTGTTCTCGAAAAAGGAAAAGGGACATGTCTAAGATTCAATGCTATGGGTGTCAAGAATATGGACACTACAAAAGAGATTGTCCTAAGATCAAGAAGGACAATAACAAAAGAGGAAGAGAAGAAGCTCATATCACCGAAGAAGTGGAGGAAGCTGAAAAGAAGTCCAAGATAGAAGAAGTAAGAGATCTCTACTATGACTAAGATAGTCTTCCTCGCCTAAGTTCTTTTCAAGTTCCTAAGTCTTGTGTTATGGCCATCATGATTCACTAAGAAAATTGACAGGATGCATCAAGGCATCATAGAAGCATTGCAAAACAAGAGCCCGAGACATCATCATAGAGAAGCATGAAAGATGGTTAGAATCTATGGAATTCAAGGATATAGCTCTGTGGAATCTCATTGGAAACATAAATGGCAAGGTCATCTGGTACAAGGTTCATCATACATCTGTCAAAAGGAAACATTTGCTGATGGGGATACTTTAGATCCTTAAGATTCTCTGATGGAATCTTCATTGAAAGGTTCTGCGATCATGAGGGGAAGCAAGTGTTTCATCAAGAATTCCAAACTTGTGGAATTCATGGGATGATGGTATGATGACATAAAAGAGGCAGAGCAATGGATTGAAGCGTTTTCAATCAAGGGAGCTGTTATAGGAAGTCTAGATGACCCAAAGGAAAATGAGGTATGTATGCTTATATTCAATATTAAAGAATCATGTCATATGGTTGTAGGTATCATGGATCAATGCTCTATCTTGAGAGCATAATCAAAAGGAAGGATCTAAACCCTCGAAGGAATGCAGGAATGCATGGTCACACATTCACTAGATGAAATCAACATTATATGTCCTCATATGAAGTATGAGGTGGTTAAAATTAATCGCGGGAACTCTAATTAGAAGTTCCTCGGAATAAAATGTGTGAAGAAAGGAAGGAAGAGATCGTGGATATGCAACCATGGACAAAGGCAATCAACATCCATAAACCAAGATATTTGACTAGGATATCTCCATGAAAGATATGAAGATTCTAATGGAATCCGGAAAAAAGAAAGAGACCCTTGACAATATATATATCTTTGGGAGACGTGTCAATATGTATGTAGGATGTTGATACAAACTAGAAGATGTCATGATAAAAGACCATCACAAAGGTAATTTTGATTTTAATGTTCATTCCTTTATTTTTGAACAAATATGTGGACGGGTTTATGCAAGGTTGCCAAGGGAAGATCTATAGATATCTACCAACACTGATGCCCTTTTAGTAGGATGAAAAATCCTTCAGGAAATGTAGCATGAAGAAGGCAACATGGCATGAAGGAAAGCCTAATAAGAACAAATGGATCACTTTTCGATGATGATGTGACTGACTCAAGGATGAAAGTGATGGATGGTTTATGCCCTATGGAGAAGTCCCAAAACATGAAGACTCCTAAATACCTAAAAGAAGTTCATGACATCGTGATCCAGGAGGATCTCCAAACACTAGTGGCATGGAAAAGATTCAAAATTCAATGTGGCAGAAAGGCGATGAACTTGACATCAGATCGAAGTGCTCGTCACCTTGATTCCAACAGTGTGAAGGGCACTCCAATCCGAGTCCGGATGAAGGAGATAGAAGCAGTCAAAGTTGGGTTGACTTTTTGCTCACTGGGCAAGATTAACAAGGACACAATTTTATCTTTTCCGGCAGACGGAATCCATCCAACTTCGGCAAGATTCTGAGTGAAATTGTTGCCTAGTTAAAATGACTCCTTCAGTCAAAATACCGAATTTTCAAAAATGCCCAGTTTGATTGATATGACAAAAAAAATATATACAAAAAGGGTGGCGAGCCAACAACCCCGCCACCCCAACTCTTATCCGCACATAACAAAATAATATATATGGTGGAGTGGTGGGCCACGACCCCCGGCCCCTCCCACGAAACGCAACAACAAACGGGGTGGGTGGCCATGACCCCGCCACCCCACAACCCACACCATGCTCAATGTATAACAGGTGGTGGGCCAGCCCTTGGGGCACAGACCCAACCGCGCCCAAAAGAACCACCGCCAACCTTAATTACAATGGAGCCAGTAGGGGTAAGGTGGGCAGGCTGCCTAAGGCGGGCTCGGCCCAACTAATATTTTTATAAAGAAATTTGTTATGTAAAAAAGGAGGCGGCGGGGTTTGACAGCCCGACCTCCTCCATATTAACTGGATCTTCCACCAAATGTGCTATAATTGTTTCATTGAAAAATCTACCACCTATTTTTCATTTAAATGCAGCTTATCAAGGCACCGAGGAGGAGGAGGCAATGCACGCAGTTTGAGGCACAATTTTGCAGGAGGGCCGAAATTTCACTTTGTCAGATTTTAACAAATTTTGTATGGTTGCAGCATTGCCACGAACACAATGGCGTTGTCCGTTTCTCCATCAAAGTTCTGCATTTTTCGGTCATTTTTCAGTATGGAGGTATGAAACTCTTTTGTTGTAACTGATGCTTGTACTCTTCTTTCGCATGCCACTTAATGAATGAAGGCCTCCCCATTGATCGAGCAGGGCCCAGAGACGTAGTCCAAGTCGAACAAACTCCGTTATCAAGTCTTTTATCTTCTTTCATGCTTTATGTGTTTCTCCTCTTCTCTCATGTGCACATTAAATTTCTATGTTAAGCTACAATTTATGCATGTAATTCTTTAATGCATCTATAAGCAAAAGATCTTGGATCAAGTGGTATCAGAGCGGGTCTTTTTAGATGTGAATTGCATGTTTGTATGCTAACAAGAAACAGGCTTCGAAGAGGCGAAGGGAAACTGAAGTCTTTTGATCCCGAAGTGGGGCGTGCACATCGAAGGAGAAACATGGCAGATGAAGAGGCTCGTCATGAAGAAGGAGCTCAATTTCTACAAAACCTTCTATGTAATGGCAAAAAATGTAGTTCAGTTGCTTTCAAGGCAGGAGAAAGAAGAAGGGAAAAAAGCAGAAGAACAAGGTTCAATGCATGGAAATGGTGAAGAAGAACCCCTTCCTTCTCCTTCCACGAGTGAAAGCTCTTCTTCCTCTCGTCATCATCATCATTGTAGAAATTCAAGGGGTGCATCTAAAAAACCTTTCTTTAAATCAGATGTCAAATTTGATCTTCCCATGTATAATGGTGAAAGTAATGTAGAAAAGCTTAATAACTGGATTAGGCAGATTGAGATCCACTGCGAGATTCATCAGATCGAAGAGGATGAAGCAAAGATTCAGTTGGCCTCTCTTTGACTGAGTGGCACCGCGCTCATCTGGTGGGAGAGTAAATTGTGAAGCAGTAAAAATGTGGGTTTAAAGGACACAAACAGTGTGCTAAGTGTAAATGCTTTTGGGGTCCAAAAGCTCCTCAATGGGGAGGATTGATCCAGGTGGATCTCCAGACACCAGTGGCATGGAAAAGGCTCAAAATTCAAAGTGGCAGAAAGGCGATCAACTTGACATCAGATTGAAGTGCTCGCCGTCTTGATTTGAACAGTGCGAACGGCACTCCAATCCGAGTCCGGATGAAGGAGATGGAAGTAGTCAAAGTTGGGTTGACTTTTTTCTCACTGGGCAGGATTAACAAGGACTCAATTTAAACTTTTCCAGTGGATGGAATCTAGTCAACTCCAGCCAAATTTCGGGCCAAATTGTCACCTGGTTAAAACGACTCCTTTGGTCAAAAAACCGAATTTTCAAAAATGCCCAGTTTGGTTGATATAACAAAAAATATATATAAAAAAAGGGGTGGCTGGTTACCAACCTCGCCACCCCAACTCTTATCCGCACATAACAAAATAATATATATGGTGGAGTGGCAGGCCATGACCCCTGACCCCTCCTGCGGAACGCAGCAACAAATGGGGTGGGCGGCCATGACCCCGCCACCCCACAACCCACACCATGCTCAATGTATAACAAGTGGTGGGCCGGCCCTTAGGGCACGGACCCAACCACACCCAAAAGAACCACCGCCAACCTTAATTACGATGGAGCCAGCAGGGGTATGATGGGCAGGCCACCCAAGGCGGGCCCAGCACAACCAATTCTTTTATAAAGAAATTTGTTATGTAAAAAAGGAGGCGAGGTTTGACCGCCCGACCTCCTTCGTATTAACCGTATCTTCCATCAACTGCGCTATAATTGTTTCTTTGAAAAATTCGCCACCTATTTGTCATTTAAACACAGCTTATCAGTGCACCCAAGAGGAGGCAGTGCATGCAGTTCAAGGCAGAATTTTGCAGGAGGGCCGAAATTCCACTTTGTCAAATTTTGCAAATTTTATATGGTTTCAACATTTCTCAATGCCACGAACGCAATAGTGTTGTCCGTTTCTCCATCAAAGTTCTGCATTTTTCGGCCATTTTTCAATATGGAGGTATAAAACTCATTTGTTGTAACGGATGCTTGTATTCTTCTTTCTCATGCCACTTAATGAATGAAGGCCTCCCCATTGATTGAGCAGGGCCCAGTGACGTAGTCCAAGTCGGACGAACTCCATTATCAAGTCTTGTTGTCTTCTTTCATTCTTTATGTGTTTCTCCTCTTCTCTCATGTACACAATAAATTTCTATATTAAGCTACAATTTATGCATGTAATTTTTTAATGAATCTATAAGCAAAAGATCTTGGATCACATCGTGGGGAGGAGTTCTTCAAGCAGTTGATTGTCCCATCATATCTTCCAAGTTTTCTTACTTGGAAGAAACTTGGAAGCAAAAACTACTACGCCAAGAGGGAGCTTACATACATTCCTTCCATAGGAATGAGTACATTCCTTTATTGGAATAGATATGTCCTTCCTAATTAAGAGGGAGACATAGACACATCATTCTTGTCTTCACATGGGAAGATAGAATGGAGGATTGGGTAAACATCTAGTATCTGATGCTCTTTGAGGATGAGTTAGGGCATCCAAGAAAAGAGTAGTCATAGAGGACCGATATGCTTTGAGGAATGGGAATCCAAGATAAAAATAGGCCTAGTGGAATACACCCTGAGAACCCAGGTGGGGTGCGTTTCGAGAGAGACAATGATGAGGGTGTCTATACATCATTGGTCTCGTCGGCATTGTGCTCAAATCTTGTGGAGAGATAAAGTTGTTAGTCAAGGCCTTGCTATGTGACAATGCTAGATGATATGATGTTATACACATGGGCTACCAATCTGACTCTTTTTATGAGAAATTCTTCAAATTGAGAATGACCAAGTACCATTATGAATACCTCCCTAGTTAATAGAGAGTGTTGAAAAGTGTAACAAGGTTTGGTTTTCATAATGACATGTGTAATTGTGATCTTATGTAATTGATGAAAAGAAGAAAAATAAAATTATTATTGTATTGCTTGTCTCATGGGTTTCATGAGCAAAGAATTTTATTTTAGAGATGGCTCCCATTATGAGCCTTTAGGATTTGTCATCTAGTCAAAAAAGTCAATTTGAGTCTATGTCATATATGAAGGACCCATCTTGGGCATGTTACATATTTATATAAGTCCTTAAATAAGTTAGAAAGCCCTCCAAGACCAAGCAAAAGTATCTTCTTCAAATCGGCTTGAAGATGGAATAAAAGGTCTTCACTAAAGGATATGTCGGCTCACCCTCTCTCAAGTCGACATATTATGAGGCTACAACAACTATAAATAGGGCAGCACGTCCATCTTTCAGTGAAGGAATTTCGGTCAAGTTTTGAAGTCTATAAGTAGTGCGAAGATCAACGAAAGGGAATCTATGTTCGACAAAAAGAAGGGAAGAAAGATCGAAGTACCTAGCATTGTTTTGGGTCTATTTTGAGGGTTGAAGTTATCCATACATCCAACGAATCTTTGTTGTCCAAACTGCAGAAAGAAGTCAAAGTCTAACAGTCAGATTTGAGAACAAATCAAGAGAAGACAAGGGTGTATCTCTAGCCTAGTTACCAAGGAAAGGAACTCCCTCTAAAGCGAAGGGAATCAAGTCATAAAGGGAAGGTCTTATGAATGAATTAGAGTTTATGAATTAGGGTCAACAACTGCAAACCTAATTCAAGGAAGCCGAAAGTCTGAAGCAAAAGGTTGATGAAGTTGAAGAGGAGTCGAGAGGAAGGAAGGAGCAGAAGGTTGACTATCGTTGACTAAGGATCTCATCAAGGGAACTTGTGTCTTGGTCTTGGATTGGAAAATAGGTCAAGGGTTTTGGTCTTGGTATTCGTCAATTGGAATCTTTATAAGAAGAAGAATTCGTTCGGGGTTTCCTCTCAAGAAGGAGAGGTTTTCGCCCTAGTTCATAGCCTATATTATGTGTCTCTTGTCTCTTTATGGTTTATGCATTGGTATTTGCTTGATGAAAAAGAACACAAACAATCTAAGTAAATTCAAATCCTAATCTAAGAAAGTAAAAAGCATTCACAATCAGTTACGAATCAAAGAGAAATCACTTAATCTCCAAACCCTATATTTCTCTACAGCAGTTGCTAAGCCATATATCTCTCTAAACAGGCCTAGGTACCTATAAAGTGGGTGTCCTCTATGTGAAAATTTCAAATACGAAATTCTACTGCAAAACTGATTTGTTTCTCCTACTTATTTTCCACAATAAGTTCTTTACAAAACCCTTCAGTAAATATCAAAGGAAATTCTACCACAGTTGTCACATAATAGCATAGAGAAAAGAACAGTGAAATACAAGCACAAGAATCAATCACATCAACACAGTTATTTTTGCACAATAGTCCCCGAAAAACCCAATGCGGGAAAACCAGTGCAGCAGATGAGGGTTTATTTATTATTCTTCAGCAACAATCTCTTTACAAGGAATGATTTGCAGAACGTAGAGAAACCTCTGCGAAAACACCTGAGATAATTTTCCTCCACCCTTTGGAGAAATCTTGACACCCAAGAGACCCTCCAGCCTTCACTACATGAGGACTGCATGAGGATTGTGTCCCTTGCTGCGCTGCTTCTCTGAGTTGTCGCTCTGCACTGTCCCTTTGATGCACTACGTACCCTCCTCCTCAGTCTTCGACTGATGTTGATACCCTCCTCTTCCTTCACCCTGCAACTCTCCCTCTAAAATATAACTCTTACTCCTTGAGAATCGATTTCCCTCGGGTTACTGAGTATTTGTCCGGTGTATCTCCAAATGACTCTCAAGTCTTCCTTTATACTTTTCTTGTTCAGATATCAACGGTCGTGATCTAATCTCTAATCAATGGCTAAGATTAAATTAGACTTGATCCTCGTCTCTTAGATGCTTCTCAGCCACATTTTCATTAATACCCATTAATATTTTAATTTCCTTAAGTTTAGACTTAGGAATCCCATTAAAAATATTAATTATTTTAATAAAATACAATACAGGTGGAATTTCATGAAACGAATTATGGGTCTTGGAGATATAATGTGTTCTAGCCCCAAAATTTTGGAGCTAGAGCACATCCAATGGTACCCAAAAAAATCAACACTCCATCTTAGCAAGGAATTGCTCTAGCAATACTTCCCAGCAGAAGTATCACACTGATCTACGACATCGATCCTATGCACTGTTGATGCTCGGTCTGTTGCTTCTCATCCACTGCGCTATTGCAATCTGTACTGCTGCCCATGACACTGTCATTGTTGCATCTGTACTGCAGCACCCTTTCAATATGCTACATCATGCTGCCCATAGCATTGTCACTACTAAAAGTTGAACTATAGCTCCCTCTTAAGAACTACACTCCCTCTTAAGAACTACACTATTCGTTTTTGCTACTGAAACGGATTCTCAATCTATCCCCATCTTCTCCTTGAAATAAACAAACTTTGTTCTTCCTAGAGCCTTGGTGAGAATGTTTGCCACCTATTCTCCTGTCAAAGTGTATTGTAATTGTACTACCCTCACTGGACACAGTCTCTGATAAAGTGACACCTGATGTCAATGTCCTTCGACTGATCATGAAAAATTGAATTCTCAGAGAGCTTGATGCAATTCTGATTATCACACAAAATATTGGTCGCTTCCATCCTTCTCCTGAATAGATTCACAAGCAACTTCCTAAGCCATATGGCTTCACACGATGTTGTGCTAACTGCCATATATTGAGCTTCAGCTGAGCTCAGAGCTACGGATTTATGTTTCCTACTACAATAGGAGGTCATACATGATCCAATGTTGAAATAGTACCCAGTGGTACTTTTTCGATCTACTAAACTTCCAGCCCAATATACGTCAGTGGACCCACTCAGCGTGATATCATTGCATCAGGTGTACATTAATGCATGCTCAACTATTCCTTGTATATATCTAAGAACATGCTTGGCAGTCGCCCAGTGTGCCCTCTTCGGTTCTACCATGAACTGAATGAGGGTGTTGACAGCGTAACAAATGCTTGGCCTGGTATTGACTAGATACATCAGGGACCCTATGAAATGCCTGTACAAGGTGGGATCTACTTCTTTATCTTCAGACACATGAATCTTCTTCCAGTTGGTAATCATTGGACTAGCCATGAGTCTACAATCCTGCATTTTGAACCTTTTCAAAATTTTCGTAGAGTATCTCCCTTCTCCAAGGAAAATTCCACCCTTCTGCTGCCAAACTTCCAACCCCAGAAAATAATACACTTGTCCCAAATCCTTCATGTCAAATTATGTAGCTAGGTTTTTCTTGCAATCTTTGATGAGCCTAGATGAACCTGTCAGGAAAAGATCATCCACATATAACACCAAAACCAGAAGCCCATTCTCTACAATCAGACAGTAGAGGTTGGGATCTGCGTCACTCTTGACGAATCCCATCTTCTGCAAGTAACCATCAGTTCTACCGTACCATGCTCTAGGCGCTTGTTTAAGCCCATACAAGGCTTTCTTCAACCTACATACATGAGTTTTCTTCCCATGTGTCTCAAAACCCTCTGGTTGTTCAATGTATACTTCTTCTTCTATCACCTCGTTCAAGAATGCAACCTTGACGTCCATCTAGTGAATATCCCACCCCATCTGTGTTGCAAGGGATATCACGGATCTAATAGAAGTATACCTAGCTACTGGGGCAAAGGTTTCTTCGTAGTCTATCCCTTTCTTTTGAGCATACCCCTTAGCCACGAACCTAGATTTGTATTTTTTCACATTGCCATCTGCAGCATATTTGACCTTGTAGATCCATCTCGAACCAACAACTGATATGTCTTGAGGCCTAGGTACCACTTCCTAGACATCATTGATCATTATGGAATTGTATTCCTCCACCATAGCATCTACCCATACTTGATGTTGAATGTCCTCCTAAAACTAGAGGGTTCTCTATCCTGAGCCACCAAAGCTTGGTATCTATCTGGTTGTCTACGCTCCCTTTTCTCGTTCCTAGGAGCTCCAATGAAATCCTCTGCATCTCGTAGTATCTGTCGAAGTTCCCAGCTCGTTCTTCCACTAGTAGTGAGTAGATCTATTTGTTCCTCCTCTTGAGAATGCACCTGCTGTGATGCCTCTCATTCTTGTCCATTGGAAAAGTATTGGTGTTGGTTTCTGCTGGTCAAAGTGGTTGGACCAATGGATCATCCTTTGACTGCTCTTCGGAAGGCATTTCTCATAATTTCCTAAAAGCTCTATCCTCCATGAACTTTACATCCCGTCGTACTACGATCTTCCTATTTCCCGGAAGGTAGATTCTATATGCCTTAGCATTCTCGCTATATCCCACAAGATATCCTTTTTCTACAGTTTGATCCAACTTCTTCCTCTTTTCTTCGGGTATATGGCAGTATGCCAAACTTCCAAATATTCTAAAATGACTCACTTCAGGCTTCCTGCCAGTGAAGACACTCTCCGGAGTAATCTTAACTAATGCCTTGTGAGGAGTCATGTTCTGAACATAGACTGTTGTGCTGCTTGCTTCTGCCCATAGAAATTTGGGCATATCCTGATCATACAACATTTCCCTCGTTGCTTCAACAATAGTTCTTTTCTTCCTCTCTGCTACTCCATTCTGCTCTGGATTATATGGAGTTGTCCATTCTCTTCTGATCCCTTCCCTTGCGCAGAAATCAGTGAAGTCCTTATCAATGTATTCTCCACCATTGTCTGAGTGCAACACTTTTATCCTCTTCCCTGTCAGATTCTCAACTAGAGCTTTAAACTCTTTGAATCAATCAAAAGCCTCATCCTTGGTTTTTAGAAAGTAGATCCAAGTCTTCCTGGAATAATCACCAATGAAGGTGACGAAGTATTCGACACCACTAAGAGCTTTTGTGGACATGGGTCTGCAGATATTTGAGTGTCTCAATCCCACAACACTCTTTGCCCTACTGTTACTTCTGGAATAAGCTTCTTGGGCATACTTTCCCAGTACATAGCCTCTGCATGCATTGTCTCGTTTGGTACTTAATTTTGGAACTCCTGTGATGGTTCTTCTAAGAATTTTTATAGCCCCATGGTGTAAGTGCCACATCCTTCTGCGCCATAGTTCATTCAAATATTTTTCACCCCTGCTACTTATCAGTGCCATTGGAGATTCTAGTCGTAACTTATACATTATGTTACTTCTGACTCCAATTTGGGCCTTCTTCTTCCAACTCAGATGTTTGACATATACTTCCTTCCCAATGAAGTAAACATCATAGCCCTTGTTCTGTAACCGAGATACACATAGTAAGTTCATCCCTAATCCAGGCACATGCAGCACATTGGTAGCTCGAAGCTAATCCCCTACTTTTGTTTGAAAAACTATGGTACCTTTTCCTACGGGGGTACATTTTGACTTATTTCCCATGCTGATTTGGAAGTTCATCTGTTCTTCTTGATAGCTTGAGAAACATTCTCGTATAACCGTCATGTGCACAAAAGCTCCATTATCAATATACCAAACCTCAAAGGAAGCAGAACTTGCCAAGCAAGCGACTTCTTCTTCAAGTCTGGAAACTAGCACAGAATTGTCATGATCCATTATATTCTTCGTGCTTTCCTCTTTCCCGGGAGAACTGTGTGAGTCCTTTTAAGTTGCTACTCCAGCATCATGTTCACAACTCATTGCAAATTCTCTAATCCTGTTCCCCGATCTCTCCTCTGATACCATGAGAAAATTTCAAATACGAAATTCTACAACAGTATCTGATTTATTTTTCCTACTTATTTTCCACAATAAGTTATTTACAAAACCATTCAGTAAACATCAAAGTAAATTCTACTGCAGTTGTCACATAATAGCATAGAGAAAAGAACAGTGAAAAACAAGCACAAGAATCAATCACATCAACACAGTGATTTTTAGACAATAATTCCCGGAAAAACCCAATGCCGGAAAATCGATGCAGCAAATGAGGGTTTATTTATTATTCTTCAACAACAATCTCTTTACAAGGAATGATTTGCAGAACATAGAGAAACCTCCGAGAAAACACATGAGATCATTTTCCTCGACCCTTTGGAGAATTTCTGACACCCAAGAGAACCTCCAACCTTCACTGTGTCACCTCTACGTCATCACTACGTGAGGACTGCATCCCTTGTTGCATTGCATCTCTGAGATGTCCCTTTGCATTGTCCCTCTGATGCATTGTGTCCCCTCCTCCTCAATCTCTGACTCATGTTGATACCCTCCTCTTCCTTCCCCTTGCAACTCTCCCTCCAAAATCGAACTCTTACTCCTTTGAGAATCGATTTCACTCGGGTTACTGAGTATTTGCCCGGTGTATTTCCAAATGACTCTCAAGTCTTCCTTTATAGTTTTCCTGTTGAGATATCAATGCTTGTGATTTAATCTCTAACAACGACTAAGATTAAATTAGACTTGATCCTCATCTCTTAGAAGCTTCTCACCCACATTTTCATTAATACCCATTAATATTTTAATTTTCCTAAGTTTAAACTTAGGAACCACATTAAAAATATTAATTATTTTAATAAAATACAATCCAGGTGGAATTTCACGAAACTATTTCTAGGTCTTGGAGATCTCATGTGTTCTAGCCCCAAAATTTCAAAGCTAGAGCACATCTGATGCTACCTAAAAAATCAACACTCTAGGCCTAGTCTATTACGGACCACTTGACAAAAACAACATGAATGCAAGTGAAAGCAACAATTAATCAAAGACTAAGATCATATATGCATCTAAGTGGACTAAACTTAAATGTTAAGGGCATGTTATTACTTCAAACAAGGATCACCTTCTAATATCTAGCTATACCAACTTTCATAAAGGTGTTCTCTATCTTGATAGTGTTGAATGGTGTTGTCATTGATACCAACGTCGGTTCTTGAATGCTCTTAATATTCGTCTAGGTTGCATTGATTGGAAGCTCCAAATGACAAGAAGTCCTAGGAAGCCCTAGATGCCCCGCACTTGTTGAGGAAAATGGTTCTAAAGGATAGTGATTCTAATCGCGAGACCATCATCATTGAATTCTCCTCGTCGTGCCAATTCCAATGATATGTGGCATGCCTCATAACTCCTCACAGTTGAGGAGATATGCCCAATCAAAGTTAACACCCCGAAAGTGTGGTCAAGGTCCCCAATCAAAATGATTGATTAATTTTTTGGTTTGTTATGGCAATAATACTAAAATACTATGGATAATTTCTATGGGCCTTTGAGCTCCTTCAAAGGGAGATTAAAATTGACTCCAAAATGTTTTGAATCTAAATATTCAAATTCTAAATTTCTGGTGGTCAGCTCCATAATTTGATAGGCCATGTCAACCCCTATAGATGACCCATCCACCACTATATAAAGGATCTCATTTCCATCCAAGAAGGACAAGAATTAATCATGCATATATCTAACTATTTGATCTTTGATGCCTTTGGAAAGTCATGTACATAAGGAGAATAGACTGAAACTTATACATTTCTGCAAACTATACACTTCGCTAGACAAAAGTAATTCTGGAGATATCTAGGGGCAAACTTTTGGTGGTTGATCCAAGCTAACTTGAGGCAAAATTTTGTGGTTTATCTAAGGTTGCTCAATTGATCTGAGATTTCGTGGGTTTTATTCTTCGATCTTTTTGTGGTGGTTGGCTATCAGGAGCAACAAGTTCTAAGGCAAATTCTATTGAAAAGTGTAACTAGGGTTCGGTCTTCATAATGACATGTAATTGTGATTTTTATGTAAATGATGTAAAGAAGAATAATAAAAGTATTATTGTAACGCTTGCCTCATGGGTTTCATGAGCAAGGAATTTTGTTTTTAGATGGCTCCCATTGTGAACCTTTAGGATTTGTCATCTAGTCATAAAAGTCAAATAGAGTCAATGTCATGTATGAAGAACCCTTCTTGGGCATGTTACAAATGTATATCAGTCAACAGGATTGTCAAGTAGCCCTCCAAGACAAGCACAAGTTATCCTTCTTCAAGTCGGCTTCAAGATGAAATGTAGAACTGTTAAAATTGGCAACTAGGGCCAAACTCCATATGCGTCATCTTATTTATGGCAACTGATATTTTTCTTGGATTCCTCTCGTCGAGAGGTGTAGGATTGATCTATAGATCATCCGATTCTGACATGTATTCATGGAAATATGAAATTATTTGTGTTATGGGACAATTCGTCAAGGTCGGCCAACAACCAAATTGCCCCCACTAATCCTCCACGTTTTAGTATAAATCGAAGAGGACTTTAAGTCATTTGACACACACTCACTCTTGTGATCTCTCTTCATTCTGTTTTGGGTTTGATGAAGATGAGATCTAGAGGGAGTGCCCTAGGTGATACGTTGCCCTAATAGGAGATGCCCTAGAAGTTGTGATGAAGAAGGCTCTACAATGTCATGGACAAGGATCTACGTTGCCCTAAATGCGATCATGGAATCAAAGAAAGGATTGGGCAAAAACACAAGTCTATGACTGGCATCTAGACGCTAATTTAGGAGGGTCATATTATGCCCTAGCCGCAGAGAATAGGAGGGCTTATTATTGTATAATGGAGGCCTAAAAGACAGGACCTAACGCTGTGTAAGAAGGCTCAATGCAGGCTTGAATAAGGGCACCTATGTGCACCCCAATACATTGTCCTATATGCAGCAAGAAGAGGGACTTCATTGTCCCTAACACAGTCATGGAAGGAGGTTAAACGCAGGTCCTATCTGCAGGCCTTATTCCACTCATACATTGGAAAGAACACAGCGCTAACGCTTCCCTATCAAATTGGCCTAAGCCACAGTTTAAAGAGGGTTTTATGTGCCCTAATCATTGTGAATACAAGCCCTAGCCACAGTCCTATTGGGAGGAATATAGCCGCAGTCCTAGAAGAATCATGGCTGCAAATCAAAGGGCCTAACTCAGTCATGAAGGAGGGCAGCCCTAACGCAAAGTAAGGACCCTTCACGTTGTCCTACAAGAGTCCTCTATAGCCAGCAAGGAGAAGCATATATATGCTATCAATGGATGCTCCAAAAGGACGCAGTCCTAATGTGAGGGTATGTCGCAGTCAAGGATAGTCACAGCAAAGGAAGCTTATCAGCAATAGTAAACATTGTTGTTCTAAGGCATGACTTAGGCATGTTTGGGAGTGACTGTCTCTATATTAAGGACTGAGGGCAAAGTTGTTTACATGGACTTGTTGAAGGCGTCTGCAACTATAGCCTAGCTGCTCTGCTAGGCTATAAGCAACATATTAGATGCAATGTATTGGGTGCAGCATAATGATGTGATAGATGAGAGCACGATGGGGGCAGCAAGGTGCAGCACAATGGATGCAGTATGGCGCAGCATCATGTTACAACAGGTGATAATGGGCATGGATGTATAGCAGCAGCACGATGCATTGCAACCGCTTGTTGATGATGGGTACAACATGATGATGAGGTACTGCTTAGTGATGGGAGGAGCATAGTCATGAGAGCAGCTCAGTGATTGGGTGCAGCATGATGATGAGGTGCAACACAGTGATGGGTGCAGCATGGTGATGGAGTCACCTTGGAGGATTAGTTGAAGCAATATGCCTTTACCTGAGTTCAGATCAGCTACCTCATTATGTTATCTTCATCGTGAAGATCTTTGCTCTTAGCTTGTCAAGTCAAAGTGTTGACTTTTGATGTATATGTACTATCTCTCTCTCTGTTGAACTATTGAAGAACATAAAAAGAATTGATCAAGGGTTTCCCCACATTGAGGTTTGTCCCTGGTTGGAGCCACATCTTGTGTCTTCTTGTCTTGGCTTGTTTTCTACGATTTATGTTTATGTTATATCTGCATTTTAATATCATGCTAAATGTGATTGCTAATCTAGAATTGATATTGAGCTAATATGGAAAATTGAAGTAAATTTTCTCTTAGCATAGAACATACCTAAAATTAACAAGAACTCATGTAGGCCCACCTAATTTGGAGACACAACTCTTTATATGGTCATGTCGGCTAATATACATGGGCAAACTACTATAAAGAGGCACCTCGGCCTATTCCACAATCAAGCAGTTCGATCAGCTTTGAAATTCGGATGACAATTGCAAAGACAAAATTCAATGTGAAAGAGCTCGGATAAGGGTACAGAAACTCGGCCTTATTGCAGAAAAACTTTCGAATAATTTCAAAGTGAAGTTCGGATAGATCACAGGGATATTCTCTGCATAATTCTCTGAGATAGAAAGCAAATTACCGTGAAGATCAAGAAGGTAGAACTTCGGTGATATATCACAGTAAATGTTTCAGTGCTATATCTCGATGCCTCCACAGCAAATAAGCTTGGTGCTATCACACCGACAAGGGTTCAGAGCTACAGTGAGAGGATTTCAATGCTACCACAGCAAGAGGATTTCGTTGCTACCATAGTGAGTAATATCTCAGTACTACCATAGTAAGAAGATCTCGGTGGTGATAGTGTCTCGGTGCTAAGAAGGTAGAAGTGGAAAAGGAATCGAGAAGAGGAAAGGAGCAAAAGGTTGACTGTCAAGAGAACGTATGTCTTGGTCTTGGAGAGGCAAATAGGTCAAGGGTCGTGGTCTTGGTATTCATGAATTGGAATCTCTATAAGAAAAAATTGTGTAGGTTTTCCTCTCAAAGAGTGAGAGGTTTTGACCTTAGCTGATAGCCTACATTTCCTATCTCTTGTCTATTTATGTCCATGCATTGGTAGTTGTTTGATGAAGAAGAACACTAATAACCTAAGTAAAGGAAGCTCCTAATGTAAAGAAGTAAAAAGATCTCACAAGCAGTTACTAATTAAAGAGAACTCACTTAATATCTTTGCCCTAGATTTCTCAACAATTCAAGACTATTTCTGAAGTGTTTGAAGGTCAAATATGGAATCTTCCTTGATCTCTCTGAGCTCACTATATCGTCAGAGAAATTTTCAAAGCCCCTTCACTATTGTCTATTGACCCTAAGGCAGAATTTTTTGGGATAACCTTTTGGCATGCTTGAGGCCAAAATTCTTGATCCACTCTCTAACTATTTTAACTTCAACAACACATTGTGATCAGAATCATAGTTATGGTCTGATCAAGTTTATAACAATGCCTCACCTGCAATTTCAAATGATCTATTTCATATCTATGATAAGTACCATATAAGACCTCTACTCTTATACACTTATGTGTAATATGTTCACATCAATCAATCCTCTTCAATTGTGGTCTGCAAAATCAAAATGTACTAAGCAGACAAAGCAACGATGAGATAATCTGTGTTATATTAAGACGAAATCGACTCATGGATGCTTAAATGATCAGTTTGGTTGGCCTAGCTTCAACATTTAAATTGATTGCCCATTGTTCTGTATACTAAAGTCAAAGGTTGTGTTTCCATTGGTCTAGCATTTTCCCTTTAAAGATCCCCTTTAGGTCCCCTGCTAGTTTGAGCGATGGAGACTTAGCCCATTGTCCCCTCAGCTAAGGCTCCCTACTATTTACGGACTTCCACCGATGGGAGGAGACTCGGTATAGATGGAGTTACAAATGAAGGATAAATCAACAAGTGGATACAAAGTGACCCAAATAATCCCTTTCCAAAAGAGGTTGAAGAATAGGGCTTGCTTGCTTTCTAAGCAACATACAATGTCTTCTAGGACAAGGATAGGAGGATTTGAGGGTTAGGTTTAAGGAATATGACTTGTGAAAGAGTTTCCCAATCCCTAAAATCCTTATTAAAATTGGTATCCCGGATGGTTCTTGAAGAATTGTCTTTCAAAGGAATGGGACCACACAGGACCAAGTGGACTCAACCTAGGTTAAGAGGTAAGAGTTTAGCAACCAATGATGTTCTTAACCTAGACAAGGAGGGTTAAAGCATCAAAGAACGAATATTCACTTAAAGGTGTTGAATTGATCCTATGAGGCACTAGCCTTGGGAATACTAGGGAAAGGTTTGATCTCGGAGCTAGGGCTTGGGTTTTCTCACAAATCCACCATCGGAATGGCTTCAAAATTGGAGAAGGCATGGAATTTTGTCTCTATATAGCATCTCTAAATGTATGGGCCATGTAATTTGAATGAAATCTCCTAGGGGTACTTCTATCAATGAATTTATCTTGATAAGTCATCACCTTTTGCACATCGAAGTATAAAAGTTGCAAGATTGCTTCTCTTTGACATAGAAAGCTAGCGAAGTGGTCTTGAGGCCTCCTTGACAAAGAACCAAAGGTCCTCGCTCATATTTACCATGGACTCCATTCTCCCAAGACTAAGGCATTGATCTACCAAGAGGTGGTCACCTAAAATCAACTCCTTCTCACCTTTTCCTAGGTCTAACCAAATGTTATGTAAAAATTAGTTAGTTGTAGTTCATTAGGCAAAAGGGCATGATCAAAGATCATGCCCGTTCACCAAGGGGCACCTAGGGCGGTATATAGCCAGGGCCTCTCACAAAAAAGTAATCATCATTCAATTATTAATAAAATATTTACGTAATTTTGTTTATTACTGAAGTTGAATACTTCATCTGGTATCAGAGTCGATGAGAACCACTACATTATTCTTCTTTATATGTCCTTTCAACTTTAAAGTTTGAGGTTGTGATATACCTGTCATAGTTGATAGTGACACTTGTGGAATACTTCCATCAGTTAATTCTAGTGAGAATTCTAGGGCGTCTTCTATTTCTTCTATGTCAGAATCCTCACTGTTTGAATCATTAGTTACTTCACAATTATATAGGTTTTTTTATTCTTTTCCTTCAGCACACCTATGTTTCGGGTCCCACTTCTCACCACAGCATTTGCATTTGCCTTCTTTTATCCTTTGTATTTCCACATTAGATTTTTCACCTTCACGATGATGTGGTGGAACATATTTTGAATTATTTGAATCCACACACTGGGTATTCTTCGTCTTGAATATACTTTTTCCGGTTTTGACCACAGTATTTGTTCAAATTTCTTTTCAGCAGTTTTTCCTTTTCGTCTTGCTACTTCTATTGATGTAATGTCATGAAGGTCAAGTTCTACTTGTAAATGAGTTTTAAGTCCGGAGATGTATGATTGAACTAGACGAGACTCTGATAACCCAGGCAGCGTTGATAATATCACCGAAATATCGGCGATATTCGTTAATATCGCGATATTTTCGGCGATCAGAAATATCGCCGACCAAATATCGCGATATTTTTGGGGTTTGAAAATATTGCGAGATTTACGATATTTCAGCGATATATCGGAAAATATCGCGAGACGACCACAAATATCGCGGGTTGCTGTTTAATCATTCCGCGCGGCTATATAATTAGATTTTTGGTTTTTTACAAGTCATTTTGGTTTTCTAAGCGCTGGAGAAGGAGGTTGGTCGCTGCCAAGGAGGGTTTGAAGCCATTATTGCCAATTTGCCACCAACAACGAAGACTTCTTGCCAAGAACAGTAAGACAATCTCGATTCTCATTCTTCTGGTTCCCTACAATCATTTTGCAGCTTGCTTGGTTTTTGTTTTGCATTTCAAATTGCAAGGGTTTGCAAAAGTTAAAATATAGTTCTCAAGAGTTCTTTTGCCAAGATTGGCTGCCAATAATAGTGACAATCCATGTATATGAATCATTTGTTTAAAAAAATAATAATGAAAGACCTTTCACCGAATCACCACTGTCACATGCACAGACAGTTTCATAAACCATCATTTTAATTGTCAAAATGGATGTTACAATCAGTGTGTGTCAATCATTTGTTTAAAAAAAATGAATGTTCTTAAAGTTATGTTAGGATATTTTGACACGTAGGAATAGTTAAGTATAACTTGGTCTAGTATAGAGTTAGGTAAAGTATGTTTCTTTACCATGTACATTTGTAACTTACAATCCGACAGTTCATTCTCTCCTCTGTATTACCGACACTTGATCCGTGGCTTGACACCCGATTGGTCCATGAATTCTATTTAAAGCGCATGGAGGGTCATTTGTAGGTTAACCGTGCATGAGAGAAGCTTAGGTAAATTTTCATTCTTTTATTAATAAATTGCCTGTAGTAGCCACGTTGGTGTAGGCCGTGGGCTGTTTCCCTCTCTGAGGGTTTTAACCACGACAAAATACTTGTGTATTGATCTGTTATCTGTTTGTGAGCGGTGTCCTTTTGGTGTTCTGTCTGAGGAGCTTACCCTGTAAATTCCTACAAAAACTGACTTAGACTCCTCTTAAGACCTCCTTTTTATAAAATCCCATGGTCCGCGAACCAAGGGCGGTTCTCATCAAGCCGACACAACCTATCTAGACTAAGGCTGGAAATCCTTTTTTACTCTCGATATCTTCGCGCTCCGCAACCACAAAATGTGGAGAATTTTCATTTCTTTATACAAAATTTGGGCCTTCTACCCCAAAACTTCAGTTTTTAACCCCAAAATTGGCCCCAGGGGACTTGTTCCCAACAACTGTCACAAATGTTGTTGCATTAAGGGAAGTATGTTTCCATATGTTTTGGATGATCTATGTTGTGTCGCCAAGTATCCAAGTGTGTGGTCACAGTCAAGTTCTATCATTGTTCACATTGGTTCAACTGATCCCACACTTAGCCAAATTTTGGAGGATTCCTAACAACCTAGCCTCATCTAACCTTCCTATACAGTGCATTTTGCATATTCAAACTTCAATCCTTTCCCTTGTCTACTAGAACTATGGAATGTGTAGAAATCCTAGCCTCCCTTGACGTCCAAAATTGTGCAGATGATTACTTCAATGTCCTTCCCTTAGTGAAAGCTCATTGCCTCCCAAAACTACACAATTTTGTCCCTTAAGCCTCTTAGTTGCCTAGTTCCCCTTGTCTCCTGAAAATGCATAGTTTGTCCTCCCAAGGCTCCATACCGCAGCAGCCACTGCCTTCTTGAACTGTGCAATTGTTTCCCTTAGTGGGCATTGTGAAAATTTGTCCCTTAGTGGGCACTATGAAAATTTTTCCCTTAGTCTAGCTCGAGTTATGCACTGTGAAGTCTTAGTGATCAAGCTTGACCATTGGCTACTTGAACTGTGAAATTTCATAGTCACTAGGCCTTCTCCCCTAACCTATCACTCGTTCCTGACCCAGTTCATGAATCTAAGTGCTATATCTTAGGCTAGGAGTTCTCAAATTGATGTCCTCTCATCATGAGTGAGTTGTAGATGCACGTAATCTCTTATACTATGGAAAGATGATGAAGAAGGAGGATATGATATATGAAACTTAAGGAGCTGAAGATAAAAGAATCATCAGATAATAAGACCACGAAATCTTGGATTATGATAGAAGATAAGAGATCATGATTGCATGAAGACTCCATCTGATTCAAAACCCTTTGGAGGGTAGGTACGAAAACAAAGCACATATTTCATGAAGTTGAAATGCACCTCTTAGTGTAATATGAAGGAAAAATTACCATTTTCATATCATTGTGTCTTCAATGACATATATGGTCACAAACACTAAAAGTCATTCCATGTGTTTGCATTAAGTGTTTCACTCCCTTTCGCAAGATAGGAAAGATGTCATATTTTTGTATACTGGCTGTCACACTTTATGCATAAGATCATTCTGGTGGTTCCAAGGACCATCTTTGTGTTTATGAGTTTTCCTAACCATGTAAACACCTATCGCACTCATTCACAAAGTTTTGAGTATTGTCGCACAAGCGTCGTCACAGTTGTCATAATGTCTATATTAGGTGTCGCACTTGTCGTTTTTGGTCATGAAGCAGTCACACACAAGCTAAAGTGTTGTTCATGTGTCATGGGTGATAAATGTTGTTGAGTCATCAAGTTTTTGTAGTGTTAGGACATAGTTGAAGCTTCATCACATCACCCATTAGTCTCACTAGTCCAGCACTTAGCCTTTTTCAAAGAATCTCCTTGACCCTTCAACTTGGCTTCACCTAGCCTTCTTGGAATGTGCATTGCACAGTTCTTGTCCCCCCATAACTGCTACATTACACAATTTGTAGATTTTAACCCTATACATAAATTACCTGCATACGAATTCTAAAACACAGAAAATAAATAATGCGAGAGTAGAACACATAAAACACATATACATAGAGATTTTCCCCTAGATCCCAAAACTGGGACTATCAACTTGATTTTTGATTATCTTCCTTTCAATGTTACAATACATATTTATACATGCCTAAGCATCCAATACCATGGACTGAAAACCATCATGTCCAATACCATGGACTGAAAACCATCGCATCCAAAAAACATGTGTGAAAATCATGCATAAAACCATAGGTGGGTCTGCCCAACCTAACATAGGGTCCAAAACCAAAATTTTCTGGGGCGCTGCCCCAAACTCCATAAAGTGGGGTTATGGGTGCCCTTCAAACCCCCTGTTAACTACATGGAAAGAATATAACACAAACCAACAACGTTGCATAAAGATATTTGGAGAAAACCTTTTGGATCCTTAGAGAAATCTTATTTGAGTATCAGGGAGATAAACGTTGTGTTCAATTCTCTCCATAATGACTGTAATTGCTTCGATTCTTTCACAATTTCATATATCTCTTGTCTTAGGAATGACCAAAATGCTTAATAAAAGTTATCCATGAAGTCATCAAGTTTGAGTGCTTTAGTTTTAGGCATGCCCATAACCACTAATTCCACCTCTTGTAATGAGATAAGTGACGTTAAAGCTAGGTTTTGATCCATTGTAATTAGACGAGGGATTCCCCCGAAAGTCCCAATGATTATGTTAAAATAGCTAATTAACTCTTACATGGAGATTTATCTGAAATTAGACAATGAGTTAACTGAGTGTCGAGTCAGGTCAAGCTAAGTCATAGGTGAATTTAGCGTGTGGTTGCATGTCAAGTTATTTTAGGTAATTCACTAATTGGAAAAGGTTAAATACCCTTCATCGGGTTCATTGTAATCATCACATTTTGTGTGATCAATGGAAGAGCTGCAACTCATGTGTTTTGTGTGTGAAATTTGTGTTTTGGCTCCTCTGCCTTTCCAACAAATTGATACCAAAGTCGATAAAAGATCGCAGTATCCATGGAGCCAACAAAGCAAATCAAGAGGAGGAACAAGTGAAAAAAATTGGTGATTTTTTCAATTTTCAAAATTATCAAATAATTAGTGTGCAACAAAATCGTAAAATAATTAAGTATTTTTGGATCAATTCTCCTCCCCTTCATTCATAAGCTACCTTAAATTGAGTAAACTTATGACTTACTACCTTTTACGGATCAATGCTCGAGAGCCCCGTTGAAAGAAGTGGTGTGTAGACCGTAGCAAATAGTTAAAACTTCGTAACTAAATACGAGTCAGTTTTTTTTCAAACCCTCGAAAAAAGTCATGTGGGTTATCACAACTAAATAATGGTGAGGTTTTGTTAATGCATGTCACGTGTGTGGCTCAAGTTTGTAAAAGATTTTATTTTTAGTTTTTTTATAAAAACAAAAACTCGGGCTTATTAAAAATGAGTTATAAAGTTGTGTTATTTTAATACTAAAGTATTGGAAAAGATTTTAATATACTCTTTATTTAAAAGGTTTTTGAAAAATGTATATTAAATTTTTTAAGAGGAATTTATTGAAAAGGGCTTATAAATATTTTTAGTAAATTTAGGGTTTTATAAGGGAATTTTTTGAAAAAATATGGTTTTCTCAAATTTCTAGTTCCACTTTCCATTGTTTACAAAGAAGGATTATGATGTGTGAGCCATTAATATGGTGACCATATTGCAGCCTCATGAAGGTTGGGATTATGTTAGTTTGGGTTTTTAGAACCTACGGATGAAGCAAAAGAATGAATTCTCACTAATGTAGAGAGGGAAATATGGAAAAAAGACAAAAAGAAGAATGCACAAACATTGTAGCTTATCCAACAAGGAGTGAACCAAGTAGTGTTCCATAAAATTATGATCACATCTTCAACAAAGAAAGCATGGGAGACCTTGGCGACAAGCTATAACGGTATGGAAAAAGTCAATATTGTTAAGTTGCATAATACTAGGAGAAATTTTGAAAGTCCACAGATGAAGGAGACAAATGCCATCGATTCTTTAATGAATTGAATCATGACTATTGTAAATCAGTTAAAAATTTATGGCAAGGAAATTAAAGATCAAACAATGGTTGGGAAGGTCCTCAGATCTTTGTTTACCAAATTTGATGTTGTGGTAGTAAGCATAGAAGAAGCCAAGGATTTCAAATCATTGACAGCTGATGAGATGATGGGATCACTTATATCACATGAGGCAAGGATAGATAGAAATAAGGATTCCACTTTAGACTACTTGCATAAGTGAGGTTTCTATTTCCAGAGACAAAGGTTGAGGTAGAAGTAGAACGAGAGGCAGAGAACATGGTGGGAGACATGGTCGTTAGAGAGATGACCGAGAAGAGCATGATAATGAAAGTGGAAGCAACAACAAAAGCTTCAACAATAATCAAAGATTTGACAAATCAAAGGTGAGATGTTATTACTATAATAAATTTGGGCACTACTCCAATGGTTGCAGGAAGAGGATTGATCCAGGTGAATGTTGTTAGCCACCCACCTATATTCCTCTGGGACCCCCACCACTATCTCTTTCAATTTTTCAATTATTATAGTACAAATTACTATTTTTGGTAGCTTTTCGAGTCATGAACTTCTCGAGCCATTTTTTAGGCCCTAAACAATGTTTTTTTGGAAAATCGGGGCCAACGAGTCTATTTGACCAGCATTGGCCAGTTGGAAGTTGTATTCCTCGAATAGATATTTCTAACGAGGTATTTTGCACATCAAACGAGGCCTATAGTTTTGGCGCTTCATCTCCTAGGGTTAGGATTTTGGATGTTTAGGGTTTTCCATTTTTTCTCAATAATAAATAGGCCTCCATACCTCACGGTAACATAGTTCAAAAACATGTAATAGCCACAACACTTCTCATAGATAAGCTACCATCGGTTGAGGTAGTCTTATTTACATTATGTTTGTAAGTATATTTCAATATTTGATATTAATGAAATGAAGTGTAATTTTTGCTACATCTTTTTATTTATGAATATATCTGTAATTTTTTGCATTTCTATTTAAATTCGAATCAAGGATAGCTGATCAAGGAAATGAGAGAACTAATGTCACTACAAAGAGTACTAAATCAATGTTCCTAGCTTGCCATACCATGCATGAACCTTGTGATAATGTGTGGCTATTAGATAGTGGCTACAGTAACCACATGAAAGAAAACAAGAATTTGGTTACAGATTTGGATCAATATGTGAAGACATAGGTAAAATTGGGGATTGACAAGACTATGGATGTAGATGGAAAATGAGTGGTCAACATTCCAACCAAGAAGCGGGAGCCGAAGGCAATATTAGAGGTATATTATGTATCTGGCCTCAAAAATAATTTGACAAGTGCTAGTCAATTGGCATAGAAGGGATACAAAGTTATATTTCAAGGACACGAGTGTGTTATATATGACAAGACCCCAAGCAAGCAATTGATAGAAAAGGTGAAAATGATGAGGAACATACTCTTTCCTCTAGTCATGAATTACACTGATCATGTCAATTATTTTACTGTTGCATGTTCTAATTATTACTAGTTATGGCACTAACGGTTTGGACAATTGCACTTTTTTGGTTTAAGGTTGTTGCAACAAAACCAGACGATCAGAGGATTACATCCCATCAAAGAACCTGCTAGAACTTCTTAGTGTTTCATCTTCGGAAAGCAACACCATGAAAGTTTTCCAAAGGGAGTTGCATACAAAGCAAAGAAACCACTTGAGCTAGTGCATACAAAATTGTGTGGACCTATGAGGACAAAATCGATGGTGGAAGTTTTTATTTCCTCACCTTCATTGATGACTATAACAAAAAGACTTGGGTTTACTTCTTGAAGCAAAAGTCTGGAAATTTTGCAAAGTTCAAAGAATTCAAATCCTTAACAGAGAAACAAAATGATCAACAGATCAAGGTATTGAGGTCATATCATAGTGGAGAATATGATTTGAAGGCATTTAATGAGTATTGCAAACAACATGGAATCATAAGCCAATTTACAACAAGTTACACATTGCAGTAGAATGGTGTAGCAGAGAGAAAAAATAAAACCATTATGAACATGCCAAGGAGCATGTTGAAAGGAAGAAACTTGTCTAATGAGTATTGGGCATAAGTAGTTGCATGTGTTGTCTCTGAGATAAACAAAGCTCCTACAAATTGTGTGATGAACGGAGTATCAAAAGAAGCATGGTCAGGTATGTCCTGCAGTGTATCTCATCTCAAAGTGTTTGGATGTGTAGCCTATGCACATGCGCCTAAAGAGCTAAGAGGCAAATTGAATGATAAAAGTGAAAAAGGCATATTTACTATTTATAGTGAGAAATCAAAATCTTACAAATTGTATAACCCTATCACAAAGAAGACCATAATTAGCAGAGACGATGTGTTAAAAAAAAGAGAGTCATGGAATGGTAGTATAAACAAACAATTTGATGCACGAGTGCCACTAATAGAAGAAGATCATGTTGCAGAAAAGGATTATCAAGAATCACAAGTGAAGACACCAAACATAGACACACCAGCAAGGAGTCAAAGATTTTCTAAGTAGCAAGGATCTTCAAGCAGATCAATAGATCGAGATTCTGTCAGCAATCAATCAAGAGATGAATCAAACAATGGTAATAGAAAGATAATAATTCTGAAATATATTTATGATGATTTGGATGTTAGTATAAATTTTGCATTGTTGTCATTACAACCTTCTTTGCTTGAAGAATAAATGAGAGATGAAAATTGGGTGCAAGCCATGGATGAAGAAATTGAAGCTATTGAAAAGAATGATACATGGAGTTTGGTAGATTTTCTAAAGGAAGAAAATCTCATTGGTGTGAAATGGGCGTACAAGACAAAGTTGAATAAGAAAGGTGAAATTGGCATATTTAAAGAAAGACTTGTAGAAAAAGGATTCTCATTGCAACCAAGAATAGATTTTTGAGAAACGTTTTCTCCGGTAGCTAGATTGGATACTGGAAGAGTAGTTCTAGTGACAATAATTCAGAACATGTGGAAAGTATATCAGATGGATGTCAAATCAACCTTCTTGAATGGATTTCTAGAAGAAGAAACTTATGTGCAACAATCTCCAAGTTATGAAGTTGAAGGTAAAGAAGATAAGTTTGACACATTGAAGAAAGCACTCTATGGACTTAAGCAAGCACCTAGAGCTTGGTATAGCAAAATTGACAACTACATGATCAATAATGGATTTTGTAGAAGCAACATTGAGGCTACCTTGTACACAAAGCTAAATGAGCATGGAAAATTTTTGATTGTTTGCTTATATGTTGATGACATGATTTATAAAGGTGACTTTGAATTGAATGGATTTAAAGAAGTCATGATGAAATAATTTGAGATCACAAATCTTGGTCTCATGAAATATTTTCTTGGCATAGAAGTTGAGCAATATGAAAAATGAATTTTATTTGTCAAAATAAATATGCTAGAGATTTGCTGAAAAGATTCAGGATGGAGAATTGCAAACGTGTCCCTACACAAATTGCTACATGAACAAACTTAGGCAAGGATGATGAAGTGACAGATTTCAATCCAACTCTATTCAAAATATTGGTTGGCAGCCTCATGTATCTCACAGCTACAAGACCAGATATTATGCAATAAGTGAGTTTGATTTCCATATTTATGGAGACTCCAAAAGAAACACATTATAGTGCAGGAAAAAGAATTTGGAGATACATATCAGTTTTTAGAGATTATGGCATAATGTATGAAAGCACAAAAAATAAGGATTTGATTAGGTACACAAACAATGATTTTTTGGATGATAGGAAGAGCACTTCCAATTATGTGTTCCATATTTGTTCAGGTGTGATTTTGTGGGCATCTAAGAAGTAGCCAATTGTGACACTTTCGTGAGTAGAAGAAAAATATGTATCAACAACATGTCAAGCAATATGGTTAAGAAGAGTATTTGATGGACTCAAGCAAAAACAACAAGTATCAACATCAATATATTGTGACGACACCTCAACGATTGCACTATCCAAGAATAGTGTGTTTCATCAAAAGAGAAAGCATATTGATACTAGATATCATTTTATTAGAGAACTTATGAGAATTGGAGAAGTTCACTTGAAGCCTTGTAAATATAGTGATCAATTGGCTGATATATTTACTAAGTTATTAGAAAAAGACGTGTTTGATTTTCATAGAAGAAACTTCGATGTTATAAGCCTAGATGAAACGTAGACCAACAAACATGTTTGAGTTTTCATGAGTCATGTCTTAGTTTAGCGGTCGTAATTAAGGGGGAGTGTTAAAATAGCTAATTAACCCCTGCATGGAGATTTATCTAAAATTAGATAGTCACTTAACTAAGTGTTCAGTCAAGTCGAGTTAAGTCATAGTCGAATTTGGTGTGTGGTTTTATGTCAAGTTATTTTAGGTGAGTTTCTAGTTGGAAAAGGTTAAGTACCCTTCACCGGGTTCATTGTAATCATCAATTTTTGTGTGATACTTAGAAGAGCCACAACTCATGTCTTTTGTGTGAATTTTTTTTGTTTTGGATACTCTTCCTTTCCAATAGATTATTTAGAGCTTCAAATAAAATTTCATGATTATATTTAATCAACTCCTCCTCAATATCCTTATGAATAATTTTGCAAGTACCATCTACCCATAGAATGGAAAAGGTTTGTTATTGTGTCTTTGTTGCAACATTGACTTGTGGAAAAATTTCGTGTTTCACTCTCGTGCCTTCAACTATTGAATTCTTGAGTTTTGTCTCCATTATATTTCCTCTTTCTTTCACCTTTGTTCCAGTTGGTGTAGCGTTAAACCCTCCTCCATTACTAAGTCTAAATTTTTGCCATTCAATATCATACATTGTTGCAAATCATGTATTTTTTGTTCTAATATTTCTTTTTCTTCAAAGATATTTCCAAATTATCTTTTGTCCCAAAGATTTGATTCTTTATTTTAATACCTTTAATTTAAGCTCGAACTCATGCATCTTATTCCATATTTTGACGTTGATATCTTTCCCTCATCCTCAAACCTTATCGAGAAAGTCCGGAGCCTATAACGAGAAGGCTTCAAATTGAAAAGGCCAATTCTTTAGGGTTTCCTTAAGTTCGAGTTCAAAGTGGAGTGGGAAATGATCTGAACCCAGGAAAGGCAATATGGTGGCTTCTATGAAGATATCTTTCTGTATTACTTGTGTCAACACCCAAAAATAGTATAGATGACTAGCAATCTAGTGTCTTCCTCCTCATATGTTATTCCATGTGAATATACCATTTATGGTTGAAAGATCTACTAGATTGAGATTATGAATAAGATCATCAAATGTTACTGAACTCTGATCTATACCTCCTTTCTTTTCATTTAAGGAACAGATGATATTAAAGTCACCTCTCATAATCCAAGACGAATCGGATAGATTTCATAAAATGGCTACTCCTCCCGAATTGTCTTGGGCTTGAATAACCATGAATTGACATACTTTGCAGTAAGCCTCAACAATCATTGTCAGTTTATCCCAAGTCAGTTTGGTTTCGTGCATCATCACTATTTTTGGCTTCTCCTTTTTGATTTTGTCTCATAAATACCTTTGTTTACCCTTTATTCAAACCATGGATATTTCAAGAAATGATCTTCATTGCGGGTTTTTAGTGGCAACAAGAAAGTAATTAGATATTGTTGATGCTTGTCCACATTTCACTAAGTATTCCTAATTTTCTTGTAGGGAATCCTCTTTGCTTTGAACCCTTTCTGTTATCATCTTTAACCAAGTCTTTCACCAACACATCCTTACCTTTTCCCGAAGTTCTTGTAAGCAAAGAATCTCACGTGCTCCATTGGAATGTTTGCGCTTTAAAGTCTTCTATTATATCATTGCCTTCACATGCTATTCTCTTTGCTTGATAGATATCTCTGCTAGATCTCTTATAACTCAATCATTTAAGAGGTCTACTAAGACTCCTCCTTTTGTAAAGAATAATAGTTTTGTTTGACTCAAAGAGCCACTTCTCTGATAGCTAGAAGGTTTGTAATAATGATACAATTATCTTTGCTTACATCAACCTCTCGGGTCTTCCTTTTCACAGGTTGTTTAACTTGTATTTGTTCCTATGTGTTTAGAATGCACTCCATCATGTGAACATCATTGATCCCTTCCACCTTAGGATATTCCTCCATATTTTCTAGCACATTGAAAGCATTGTTATCATGCGTTACCACTAGATTTTTCAAATTCCTCATTCTTGAGTTTCTTCTTTGGGATGAAACCTATTTAAAACCATTGATACCTACAGATTCTACACTTATGTTCTTCGTAAGTGGACAGTCTATGAGCATATCACCATGTTCATGACATAGAGGACAACGAAAAGGAATATGTTCATAATCCAAGGTTGAGACCATATTTTGGCTCAATAGTTTAGGTTAATTGAATCGTGTAAAGCCTCCTAGATATTCATGTAGATGTTGATTCGAGCATATGGAATATTTCTTCCCCTTCTTATTACCTATGAAACTTTAAAAAACCTACCAAGAACATTTCGTATACCTTCTAGAATTTATTGAATCCAAAAATTAGCTCGTAAAGAATATAGTTGTACCCAAACTGGTGCCCATTGGAATTCTTCTTTGTTTGGATAGAAGCATTCCTCCTAGTGATGGATATATAATCCCACATTGTTATATAAATATGGACCCCCCTTGAGAATCATTGATTTATCCTCCAAGTTAGAGAATATGACTATAATGAAACCTTTAGGCCCTAATCTTAAGTCTATGTCTCCTTTAGGTTGCCATTTTTTCCTTCTTTGTAAGCCAACTGCCAATAAATTTACAAATGAAAGCATGGTCTTTCATTCATTTACCATGATTGTTTATACATTTGGGTGGAAATCTAAAACTAGGGTTCTGAGGAGCTTACATGTAGGTGGAATTATAAAAGTAAGGTTGTGAGGAGCTTTAGGGATACATTTCCCTCGTAGATTGGTTTGCTATTGTACCCTAAAAATAGGGAAAGCCCAAGATTAAACTCTTTGTTTAGCATATTTGATTTAACTTGAAAAAGAGTTCGCAACAATGCTTTTGGAAAAAAAGACAATGGTCCCTCTTTTAATTCACTCATATCCAAAATTAAGGAAAAAAAGCAAAAATGTACCAAACAAAAAACAACAACAACAAAACACTATAAAACCTCTATCCAACTTAGACCAAGAATCGAAACGGAAGAGTACACATGCAAGTTTTATTACCTACACTTCAAAACATAGTTGAGTTACGTCAACTAAAACTTGGATATATATCATGAACATGAAGACAAACAATGACCACTTGGCATATATTCAATCCTTTTAAAATATAGTATTGCATATGGTACGCCCCACGTCATATAACATTAATTCACATTGCCGATAGGTTAGGGTGAACATGAAGAGAAACACTCACCACTTCGCATATAAATTCAATCCTTTTTAGATCTAGCATTGCATATGGTATGACCTAGATCATATAACATTAATTCATATGACCTAGGGTAGGGTTTTGTTTGATATACAACACACTTTAACGTTCGACAAGGTTTCCATGGTCGGTCGGCTGGCCACCTCATAACTTATGTGGAATTTAGATGCTACGTTATCCTTATATAAGAAACCCGTCTATCAAAAACTACGAATGATACGCATGCATCTCTATCTTTGCTAACCGATACAGAAATGGCTTCAGATGGTGTTCCGCAAGAATACATGGATGTGCTTTTCCAAGAATTTGCTTACGATCCCATTCGACTCCCTCATGCAGAAGACCCTGCTCAGCTGCTATACAACCGCAGGACACTCGAGACAATTTGGGTGACTAAACACGAGGCCCTCAATCCATATAGTCCCCAGCCTTTCCACATCAACAATGCCATCCCCCAGACTGAGTTGAGACAAGAGATGCAGCGATACATCATGAAAAACCGAATCCCAGGGCTTCAGGTAATTCCCGATTATACTAAAATCTTAAGCCAGAGTGAAATGACACGTCTATTGAAGGATTTGGTGTCCCATTATCGTCATATTTCTCAGAAGGAGAACGAAAAGAAGGAAGAGACGGATTGGAAGGTGTTGTGGCAGATGCTCAACCTGATCCGTCTTTATTGCGAGTATGGGGAATCGAACAGGGATCTGTTTTCGTTAATCCAGGGATCCAGATACTTGTTCATGGTTGTCGATACACAGCTACAGTATTCCTACTCTTTAAGTGAAGAAAGCAGGGAAGTTTGCAGAGAATTGGCCAAGATAGTCGATATCGTCGGCTTCAGACTGAGGGATTTGGAGACAATTCCTGAAAACTCTGTAGTGGCGTTTGTACATATTCTGTCTGAACTTGGACAATCCAACTATTTGAAAATCCAAAGTATGGTCTTGAAAATTTACTATCAGATGTTTAATTGCCATATTAATATCGATTTTCCACTTCTGAACAAGGGAACAACAATCCTTCCTTGTGTTATCCAAATTACCCTCAAATTGATAGGACGTCACAATTCGAGGGATGAAATCACAGATGAGGATCTCCACCACGGGATGGCAATCCTGAAAGCAGCGTGGATGTGGAGGAACCTCACTTTTCTTCGATTTTTTAATTACGTGGACGTTCTTGTGAAAGTTGTAATACTCTGCATTTCCCGTTATCAAGAGCATCTAGTTTCTTCCTCACAAAGAGGGGCGATTTGTATTGGTAAAGCACTTGACAGCGCGTTCGAATTAATTGAAGCCATAGTTAAGGCTAAAGATAACGGAGCTTTTAACTTTTTGAACCAGAAGAAGAGGCTAGAACAGTTGGACATAGTCAAAGATATTGTTGAAATGGTGGAAATTGTTCTCGAGGGAGTCGAATTCGAACCATCTCACGTTCAATTCGGTTTAATTATTACGGTGGAACTTCTCAAAAGGGGTAGCAGAACGCTGAGACGAGAAGAGATTGAAGTTTTTTCAGATTTTCTTCAAAGCGATAGTGCAAACAAATATAGTACACATGTTAGGCAGTTGCTTAGCGACATTACAACGATGGCTGCTTCTTCTCGCTAGAAGAAGCAGCTGGAACAATTGGACATAGTCAAAGGTATGGTTGGAATAGATTCCGCCTTTTACTTTCCTATATGTATGATGAACCAGTAAGACTTTAGTTTCTAATAATTCAAACCCAAGTGATGGAGAAATCTATGAAAAAGCCCATGGAATTTTTCAGTATTGAAAAATATGTGAGAAACTAACTGCAAGATTGGAAGTTATATGTCGTTGCTTTCTAGATTAGTTGCCACTTCTTAATCGAAGGGAAAAGAGCTTCTAAGATTTTCACAATGAAATTTCCATTCATAACCTTCTGTGGGAAAAGATGAAATCTTGGAAGATCAATGTTAGGTCATTGGTTTTGTCCGTCATTATTATTATTCATTATTTATATATTTCTTCCCTCCTTTAATATAAGTTTGTGATTTTTTTTTAATGTATATATATGAAAGTTGGATTTAGAAGAGAAAGAAGAAATCCTTCTAACAAAACAAACAATGATCTAATACACTATTTCATTCAAGAACTTGAAATTGCTAAAGTTAGATACAAACATTACACTGGTCATACATAGACTTATTATGTTGTTCTATGCATTAATCTAAGCTATATGTAGGAAAATGATGGTTTACATTTATTTATGACTTTTCATTCTACTTATGGTGAATCCAAATATACCTAATTTGGAAAAGTCAATAAAAGTTGGTAAGTTGAGGATGGGTACTTTTAAAATAGGTATGTGATCAAATACATCACTTTTTTTCAAATAGAGAAGGGGAAGTATGTTGAAAGGAATTTAGTTAAAATTAAAAGAAAAATACATTTGAATTGTGGTAGCACCAAATGCAACTCTATATAGATGTTGATCCATTATGTGGAAATGTAGTATCATAGTGTGGAATACAAACATTATCATTTGGATTAAAAAGGATTTTAATAGGTTTTCACCAATCCCTCTTTCTCTCTCTCTTCCACTTCTCTCCCTCTGCAGGCTTCTACCTCTCTTCCCTCCTATTGTCCTCTCTCCCTCTCTCGCTGTCTTCCTTATCACACCCTCTCTCTCTCCACCTTTCTCTCTCTTTATTTCTCCTTATCACCCTCTCTTACCCTCCATATCCATCTCTCTTTCCCTCCCTCTCTTCACTCTCTCAAATCCTCTCTCTCTTCCTTTCTCTCCCACCCCTCTCTCTCTCTTCACCCTCCAACTCTGTTACTAAATCTCTCCCTCTCCTCTCTCCTTCTCTGCCCCATTTTCTCCTTCTCTCCTTCTTTGTCTCTTTATCTCACCCCAAACATACACGCTCACTCTCTCCATCTATCCCTTGTCACTCCCTCTCTCTATCCACTTCTCACTCTCTATGTATTTCTTCTTTTGTCCCTCTCTCCCCATCCAACTCCATCTCCCTATCCCTCCCTCTCACCCTCTCCAACTCGATCTCCCTACCCCTCTGTTATCACTAAAAAGATTTACAAAGAAAAGGGTAAGGTAAGGAATAATTGGTCTTGGTCATTCTCATGCTCCTTTCATGCATAAGAAGTACTTGGCAAACTCAGGGTTAGCATACATCAGAGTTCTTTGAAGGCTCAAACAAGATTTGAAGGGATTGCATACTTATTATGTGGTATTGGGGATGGGCATCTATTCAACTTCATATTGAATATGAGCACTAGAGAGTTGTCTGGCCGGAAGAAGATTTTGTTGGGTACAAAAGCTATCACCTTGAGGACCTTTCGCTCTAAGAACACAACACATGTTTTTGCAGCATCAGACAGGCCAATATTTATTTACAGTAGCAATTAGAAGTTGCTATATAGCAATGTGAATCTTAAGGAAGTCAATCACGTGTGCCTTTTCAATTCAGTTTCCTTTCGAGACAGCCTTGCAATTGCAAAAGAGAACCTGCTTACTATTGGGTAAATTGATGACCAATTCTCAAAGTTTGTTTTCAAAGCCAAGAAGGCCTATGACTAGGCATCTAAGAATATTACAAGAGGGAGAGCCAAAGGTAAAGGAGACATATTGAGGACCTGCAAATTCATTTGAGCAAACTAGGAGGACAATCTCAGCATAAAAGAACCGGGCTGTAAGTGATTGGAGCCTTAACATAATTTTGGTTAGAACATTACCTTTTCGAAGCTGTTTATGGATGAATTATGTAAAATATATTTGGTCTATTGGCATAAGATGAAGCTATGAAGAAATCACAAGAAGAATATTTTTTTGAAAAAACTGTGTTTTTTTATTCACACAGCAGTTTCGTAGCGCGCTACGAAACTGCTGTAGCTGCATATTATGACTTGATGGACCAATTTTGAGAGACAAAAAGTAAATATTTGTGAAGAAAGATTTCTGAAAGAGAGTATTTACAAGGTCTAAACATCCAACAAGGGAAAAACAAGTAACAGAAGGTCGAAGACAGGAATAAAAATGAAACTCTAAAAAGGAGGAACTTTGTCTCCTAGTTTCTACCAGTCAACTTCTATAAGAGTTTATGAGCAGTAGAAAACGCCTCTCTGAAAAGTGAAAGTGGTTTTCATTCCTAAGATACTGAAGTACAAAAACCTCTTTCAGTTTCCTCAAATCCATTCTGAGGTGGGAGAAATGAAAGAATAAAATTGCGCTACGAAACTGCTGTAGGTGCAGTTTTTCAAAATCAAAATTTCCTGTTTTACACGTCTTCGTCAAGGATCGATTCTGGACAGCTCGAGAAGTATTTTAAAAAACCAAGAGAGGTTTTTGTTCTAGACATCTTGGAATACAAAAACCTCCTTCCGTTTCCTCAAATACATCATGATCTGGGAGGAATGAATGATCAAACGTGCGCTACAAAACTGCTGTAAGTGCAGTTTTTCACAAGCCTATTTCTCTGTTTGACACCTGTTTTTCAAAGACATATTGTGAGCGGTAGGAAAGGTGTTTCGAAAAAACAAGAGAGGTTTTTGTTAAGAATGGATGGGTTCAAAAAATCCTCGTTCATGTTTTCCAAATACATTTTTTATGAGAAATTATGAGCTCTGTCCCAAGACCTATTTTTCAGCTAGAACAGAGCAAGGAACAGTTTCCTAGTTTCTAGGAACAACAAAAGGATGAGTCATCAAGGGCCAGCTGGAAGGTTATGGGCTTCATCAAATTCGACTTCATGGATTTTTATGTGTCAAAAGGAGTGTTTAATTCCTAGATAAGGTTGTTTTGATCATAATAAGGAGTTACACTCCTAATTGTCTTAGGTCTCTAGGACTCCTAGTTAGCTGTCTTTTGTATTAAATAGTTTGTCAATAGGTGTCAAATAAGGAGGAATTCAAATTCCCCTCATGCTTGAGGAGGAATCTCAATTAGTTAGAATAAGAACTCTATATATAGCTGAAGCAACAATGTACTCAGGGTTGGAAATTTTATAACAAAGTACTGTTTTGGCTTATGTAAAGATAGAGTTCAGTAATATAAGTTGGCTTCTTTTCTTCTCAGGATTCATGAAGGATTTCCATGTTCAGAATGTGTGATTTTATTCTTTCCTTAATGTCTTTTTACAGTTGCATAGATGTGTAATCACTCAGAATTCACTGATTGTGCTCTGATTTCCTGTATGCATTTATGAACTGTGGTTTTATATGAGTTGTGTTCTGAACATCCAAATGCTAAATGCCATGACTTCTATGTAAAGGCAGTATCATTGTTTACTGAAGTATGATTGACTCCATAGGCCCAATGGAAACTTATGTAATGTTCATCCAGCCTTCATATTTGTCAATGTTATTCCACAAGAGTTAGCCATCTAATTATTAGTCAAAATCAATAACCCATTTTTGAGAGAGCCCTCTCAGGTTGAGGAGGCTAAGCCTCAGCCTAAAGTAGGTTTGAAATAGTTACTTAGAGTCAACCTGATTAGCAGCCTATTAGGACCTGATTTTGAGATAACAGGTGTAACCACCTCCATCCATAGTTTTCGCTGACCCATTCAGTCTCTCGACCTTAGAGAGTGTAGCACTGCATCCACCACAAGAAAACCATGGTTTGATATGGGATATTGCTGAAATTTCTTGTGCCTAAAATTATTTTTCCACATATAATATGGTGAAGGATATTATTATTATTTTTCTGTTTGCAATATCATGCAACATGTTGGCTATTTTTGGAGTTCTCAATAGTTCAAGTTGGTTTACTCGGTGACTAAGGGTGAGTCTCAACATTCCCGCTTCTTTTTTAGTACATTAATGGTTTGTTTGCACACATAATGAGGTTTATACATACCTGGGTTAATTGTAGAGAAGAAAACCCTATCTCCATATTTTCTTTCATAGTGGGGTTTCACTCCTATAATACTGTTTGGGACTACTCCTCATTATTTACTTAGCATGATTTCAATCTTTCTTGGCTTCCTTTAGCTCTAGGTTGTAGACATTAGTTGATTCTAGCTACCACAGGTAATCACTAGTAGAAAATGACTAATTAGCTACTAAAGAAACCACTAAAATTTGCATATAAATGACTATTTTTCGGCCTGTGACTAATAGTAGCTAATTTATAGTATCTTATAACGCGACCAATTTTTAGTCATTTTTAGCTTAGTCATTAATTGGTTGTCTCAATTTTATTATCTAGTAGTATATTTAGTCATAAATTTGGTCATAAATTTATTCATTGATTTAGTCATTAATTGCCACAATTAATGACCAAATATACAACAAAATATATTACTAAATGATCACCCGAGAAAACCAATTAATGACTAAAGAAATATGACCAAAATTTTGGTTGTGTCATAAGATATTGTAAATTAGCTACTAACAGTCATATATATGTAAATTTTAGTCATCATTTGAAACCAATTAATTACTAGATAAATATGACTAAATTTTGGTTGTGTTATAAGATACTATAAATTAGCTACTAATGGTCGTATATATGCACAATTTAGTCATAATTTGTAAAAAAAAAAAAATATCATTTGCAGTAGTCATTTATTGTTTTTTGGTAGTTTCATATTCATTATATAAATGACTAATTTAGTATTTTATATTCATTTCATTTACTTTCATTGATAATATTTATAAACGACTAATTTAGTCGTATATTCATTTTATTTATGTTCATCACTAATCAATATAAACTACTAATTTAGTAGTTTTAAATTGATTTTAGGTGTTTATTATTAATCAACATAAATTAATTAGTATGATTTTGTGGCTAAATTAAAAAAAAATGTCATACTATGTGCATGTTCATCCAATATGAAAACACAAAGTTACATATGTTAATTACAATACTAAACAATAGAAAGTGCAACTATAAATAATTACAACCACATAAATTATATTATATCAAATGTCAAGTATTACAATATGAGTTTCCAACTTAATATTGGTTGGACTGCAATTTACATATGAAATATTGTTTCATCACTTCAAAACATTATTATTGTGTTGCCAAGGCATTTACAGATGAATTCACCAACTCTGAAGGTTCGACCATCAATATCTATATGTGTGTCTTATGTGAGATATTGGCTCTGAGGATATCGCTAGACCATTTCTCTTATCTCTCTCTTTTTGCATTTGTCGCTCCAATGTTCTTGTTCTCCTCTTTCTTCAATTTCTAATTACCATCAATATTGAGTTTCCTTTTTGAAAAAGAAAAGAAAAGAAAAGAAAATACAATGCATAGTGTAAGACATGAAAGACAATGAATACTAGAATATAAACTAAAGTAGACTATAAAGGATTGATACCACATATACCTCAACATCAGCAATGTCAAAGCCATTTTTCCCCATAAAAGCAAGAAACTCGAACAAGTTTTGTTCAGTTGAGTGATAATGGCCACTATGTGGCCAGATGACCTGTATAAACAAAGCAAATAAAACTTCACCATAGGAAATAACACCTTAGTAACTTAGTATTCTACCTTCAAGGAAAGCTTAGGCAAAACCATGTCAACTAAGTTACATGCTAAAAAGTTCAAGCTGTAGATAACTTGTGAAAACAAATAAATTGAGGTGTGATGTCTAATCCTTGTCATTTTATTTGCAACAACTTTCATTCTCTAATGCATGAAATTGGTAAAATATATAAAAATGTGATCAAATAATAACATGAAAATAAACTTTTCTAATACTCATGAAAATATTTTAACACAAAACAAATAAAGGAATTTCAATCAATATCGTGTAATACTAATTTCAGCTTCAAGGTTTGGTCGTTGTTTAAATGGACATTGTACCAAGTATTTTTAATTTCATAGTTAAAAGACAAAACAAAATCAAAACAAATGTTCAAAATACAATCAAACAATAAAGGGAGGGTATAATGGAATGAATTTGCAATTATAAAAAAATGTTTACCTACCCACCGATGTCTTGTTTAGCATTCTTAAAACATGTTTTTGCCCAAAATAACCATAAGGTGAAAGAATCACAACAATGAAAGCCATAGGAATCCCTACTAGAAACGTTTCCAAAGTCGATGGCACGAGTGCTTGATGGATCTATAACAACAAATGAATCATATCCAAGACATGCTTTGCATTGTCTTCCCATCTTTTTTCCAATCGCATTTCTTGTAACCTGCGCACACCAAAGTCAATTAACAATCAAATGAAGGAATTAACATTTGTTTTTATCTTTTATATCTATACACTTTGAATTTGATTTGTTTTAGGAACACATTAATTCATATTTAAAGTCTTCTTGTCGTGAGAAGGTATCAATCAAGTAGGACATCAGAAAAATCGAACTCAATGAGGTCCTCAAACAATTTCTACAATATCAATATTTTTCTTGTTGTGATATCTTGGATAGAAAAATGAACATATCTGCAAAAGAAAAAGCCATATATTACTTATGTTCAAACTCTGTATATGGTGTATTCTTAGGAATCTATTTAAGATGTTCCTTTGCCTTTACCAAAGCAGAATATAACTTGTTTAAACTCTATATCCTTTCATTCAACATCAATTTTTGCAAGATAAATGTCACACATTATTCTTTCACATTTGTCAACATATGATAAATTGTAAGTCACATAAAACCAAGAAAAAACCCTTTTCTAACCAAAACAAAAAACAAACAACGCCTCTAATAAAATTTCATGCCTCATAAATTACTCTGTCACTTTCTTAGGCTAAAGGTGAGATTCTTTGAATCATCTATAAGTCATATTTAATGGGATATTCATATGTTTACCGTGATGTCAATTTGGTGTTAAAAGAAATATATAAATCTAGGTTATTATTAATGAATTCAAGTATAATTCAAAAACATAATGTCATTGCAAGGTAGCAGTACAACTCACCATAAATTCAATAGGTAAGAAAAATATAGTAGTACAAATGTACTTGAAAATACCTCCTTTATCACAAATGTAGTAGTACAACTCACCATTTTGTACTCTATTCTTTTGTGCATATATCAATTAGAACTAACCATTCAGGTTATACTCTTTGATAAGTTTATGCATCTTATGTTGAACCATGTTGTCCATGTAAAGGGACAAGTGACAATATTTTAGCCATAAGAAATACCAATAAAGCTTTCAATGGAATTCTTGAGCAAGCTTGTAGTTAAATATCCTAAGCGAGAAGAGTGGAGGTGGGAAAAGATCACTGGAATCCCTAGAGTATCTTGTGATCTAGTCTTTGGGACATGCTTCTTTCGCTAGGGGGTGACAGTTGTATATTTGAGCAGTTTATCAGTGGTTGGGAGGAGCTTCTGAAACTTGATACCATTGCCCATTTTAAGTCACATTTTGCTGAATGTTTCATTAACTATCTAGGTAAGGTACAAATTGCAATGTTGTATCTTTTTAGGCATTTTGTTAATTAAAGAAACAAACTCATGAATTTGAAATTGTAATAAGGTTAGGTATTGTTGGGTTAAACAATATACAAACCTCCTTGACATTGATATGGAACAAGAGGTATAAATCTAGGCCACCAGGTATTAACTATTAAGAAAGTGAATTGATGCCTCAAAAAGGCTTCATGTATAGTATTTACATGATCTCCCACCTTAAAGATGATAATATGGTACTCATTGCCCATGAAACCTTAATGGTTCACTCACCATAAATTTGAATAACTATTATATGTTTTTATTATGTTGTGGTGATGTAACTTAGTTCCATGAGAGAATTGTCATTGTGTTGGAGCATTGTTGGTCTGGCATAGTTTGTGAGCCTCTTAATTGATTGTTGGATCATTTGTTGTATTGTTGCTCTAGCACCAGAGTGTATGTATGTCCTCACTACTACATAAACACTCGCTGGTAGTAAAAAGAGTTCTGTTGGAACAAAAGGTAATGGTGGTATACCAACTTTTGTGTTAAAATGGTTTCCATAGACACCTGTTGTAGTCCATTAATGTTTTACCTAGCACATAATGTATTATTGTATCACATGGAACTGTCGACACACAACATAGACTAATGTATAGGACCACTATGCAAATGCTTAGGCATAAATTAGTGCTGCAACAAACCGTCTAATACCAAAGTTGAATACATCATTGTATTTTGCAATATGTAACCATGATGGTAGAACTTGCAACCATAAGAAATGTTGTACATCTCTCTATTGGCATGTAAAACTAAAGGTAGTTTGTTGCCTTTTCTTGATTATGTGACATACATCTCTCACATATCCCCTGCCTTCATAATACTTTGTGAGATAGATGGATGTATCACATGTTAAATAGGGGAATAGAACAGGGTTACAAAAAGGATAATTATATTAACATTCCTAAATGTGCCTCAAGAAGCCTATGCATCTGCCTTCAAAGTCAAACTTGAGTCAAACATTACACTAGACAAAGGTAGTTGTGATATTGATCAAAACAACACATGCTAGAGTAGATTTGATCAAATAGAATTCGATTGGCTTATACATGTCAGAATGAGGGCACACATAACATAGGGCTATTATCTCGGTCATAACAAGGTGAAAACTTGTGGATGAAACTCTCTACAATCCCATTGCAAGAGGAAGTTGATGGTAACGATTACAAGGTTAGGTAAGACATTAATGACTAAACTTTGTGAGGCATGAAAAGGTCGACGAAGACCTTAAATGGGCAACAATATATCATGTTAATCCAGGAACTGACCTTATGCGTAGTTTAGGTAAGTGAGGATTATCTTACAATCTCATATTACAAGAAATTGAAGACATGGGATGAAGCCCAAGAAGAAATTGGATGACACTTGTCACAATGATATTTTCCATGCTTGGATTTCTTTCATCATCCCATCATGGTGGACTTATGACAACTATGGTTCTCTTGTGGGTGTTCATGGGTTTGTTTGTTGGTTACTCTTCTGGTCATCTGTATTAGATTTTCAAGGGAACATAATGGAAAACAAACATGCTAAAGACTGCATTCATCTTCCCTGGCATTGTTTTTTTCCATTTTCTTTGTCCTCAATGCACTGATTTAGGGTAAAGAGCCCTTTGGTGTCATACCAATTGGGACAATGGATACTTTGGTATTTTTATGGTTTGTGACATCTATGTCTTCAGTTTTTGTTGGTAGTTACGTTGGCTACAAGAAACCTATAATTGAACATCATGTTAAGACAAATAAAATTCCCAGGTAGATTCCAAAGCAGGCATGGTACATGCAACTAGTTTTCTCAGTACTCATTGGAGGCATATTACCCTTTGGTGCAATTTTCATTGAATTATTCTTCATCTAAACATCTAATTGGCTGCATCAATTTTATTATATTTTTGGGTTTGTGTTCATTGCTTTTGTTATCCTTATTGTTACTTGTGCATATATCACTATTATCCTCTACTACTTTCAGTTGTGTAGTGAGGACTACCACTGGTGGTCGAGAGCTTATCTAAATTCAGGCTCATTTTCACTTTACCTATTCTTGTATGCTACATTCTACTTCTACACCAAGATGGAGATTACAAACCTTGTCTTTAGTATTATGTACTTCGACTACATGACAATTATCTCATACAATTTCTTTGTATTGATAAGTACAATTTGTTTCTACTCATGCTTCTAGTTTTTATGGACCATTTATGCTTAATTGAAGATTGAATGAAGCTACATGTTGTAGCCAATTTTTTCTCAATGCTCAAATATGCATTTGAGCATAATCAAGTGGTAGAATGCTAGATGTGTGTTCTTTTCTCTATTGTTTAGGAAAATTGAATAGGAATTTTGTTGTGCTAGCAAGAGGAGATATCTAAGTGGATATCATGAATATCATGTATTAGTTGGGTATCGTGAGTTCATTGTGTCAGATATTCATATCGAGGTATTTGCAAACCTATAAAGACAAACAACCAATGAAATTTGAAAACTATGAGATTGATAAATTACAGGCATGGAGGTATTTTGACGGAGTTTGTCAACAGTGGTGCAAATCAAAGGTATATATCAAACATTACATGACTTCCCTATACCCAAAGTGGTAAGGCATGTTTCAATTCATAACATGCAATCATATTCCCCTCATCCACTTCTTTTGTTCGAATATTTTGGTTTTAAAGTGGCACTTGGTTAATAAATTTAGAACGCTAGTGAAAATTTATGCAGGTGGGATTATAAATATCATCGTTGTTGATCGTTTGGGTTTGGAATTCAACCAAATGGAATTGAGCAGGCTCAACCTTTAATTCCCATGAATCATCAGATCCCAAGTGAAGCCTTTGATTGTCAAATTAGAGCTAAATTCTCCCAAGACCAGTCATTGTAGCCTTCACAAAGATTTTATTCATGCTTTGAATTTTAAAGGAAATGAATTCATCAGAGGGTCTGTAGTGTCTGTGTCTCGGGATTTCTTTTCAAGGAAAAGATTTATTTGCATTAGGAGGAACCAAGAAAACTTGTGAATTGCATTTCACACAGCATTCTCTGGAGCATTTTTTATCTTTCGCTCTGTGAACAATACTACAACATTAAGATCAAGCTACAGGAAAATATATAGCTTTTCCAATTCTAGGTTTGTTGTGGTTAAGTTTGGGAATAAGGCTTTTGCTTTTGGTAAATCTATTTATGATTTTGGAATCTTGATTTTTCTCCGTTGTCTCACCCTAGACATGTGGTTGCTCCTTAAGATACCAATTCAACATGGAAATTTAAAATTGGCACTGTTGTTGGGATGTATGAATACATTGGCAACAATAAATATCCTAGGCATTTTCCTCTTCACATATATTACGATATTCAGAGGATTTTGAGGCATGAGTAATTCATAGTAGGTAACAGGATATCAACTTTTTCACTAACAAGGAAAGTGAATGCACATGAGGACATCCACAACAATGTATATGCCTTCGTAATGGAGAATTATGTTGCAAAAAAATGACAAATTTAGGCATAGGAAGCTAAACGTAATTTTCTCTACCATATTCTTACAAAAGTGAGTATGGATTCATAGTCTATAGCCTCACATGTAAGAATATCAATAGAATCAACCCCAACAGAACTCAAAGAGGAAGATACTATCCATCAATTACATGCAACAATAGATATGGATGGACTGGTAAAAAAATAAAAAAAAATAAATAAAAAATAAAGAAGCTTGGCTATGTAAAATACTCAAAATAATAAAATTAAATATTCATGCTAATGCCCTCAAGGAGGGAAATCCAATTGATTTTGATGTAGCTTGTAGATATCCTCTCTAATATCCTAGGTTAAGTCTCATTTAGATAGTAGGAGTTGACCTAGAGTGTCTAAAGATTACCTGAAAAAGGGAAAGTTGATTGATAGAAATGGCAATTAAGAAGAACCCATAACAATTGCACCAAGGAGGGGTCTATTGAAGTAATACCCTGAACTCCACCTAGATGATAGATTGAGTAATTGCATGTTTGCAGTAGATGAAGCATCGTATTATAAGGATTTAGAATCTCTCTATCCTATCCCAATCAACCCAAAGCAAGCTAGGTCCCCAGAACTTCAAGCTATATCGGGTCATGGCTCTAATGATCATGTGCAAAGAGGTGCATCTTGAAAGAGATGTCCCAGAGAACTATCTGTTTATCCAAGAAAACCATATTCCTTATTAATTTGGGGCTAGAAATCATGCCTCAAGCTAAGCTAGACTCCTAAGATCTGACCCCCAAGTATGTTTAGGTTGTGGTAATATCAATCCCATCCCCTCCAACATAAAAATGGTAGTCGAAGAGAGCATGTTGAGACATGCTGAAGATCATAACCTTAGTCTCACTAAGTTCAAATGTCAACTATAAAAGATCACAAGAGTTGGATAAGGCATCAATTTGTCTCTACAACCCCTTAAGTGAGGTGCCAAGAGGATCATGTTGTTGAAACTAAAATCAAGGAGATCAAGATCTTGGGTAGAAGACAACCAACACCATCCTATATGTGCTTCTAAGAAAGGAGTCCATCTCATCGATATAGAACCCAAAGCGAGTAAGTGAGAGAGGGAATTCCTATTTGACCTCTATAGTACTCCTAAGGTAGTCTAAGAAGATGTGGATAGTGTAGAAATGACCAAGCACTGACTCATATAGTCTCATGATAAAACCTAATGCTGTATCACCTCTAAAACAAAGCCTCTCTCATGAGTCATGACAGAGTCAAATACCTTGCAAAAGCCAACAAATCAACAAAATAGTTTCAAAGAGAAATGATGGGCCTCTCTGATAATGGCACAAAGAGTGAAAGACGTGGCCAACAGTTTGGCACCCCTTGTAGAACCCTAGCTACATTCTAGCTCTAGGGTTCCTCCACTCTAGCTCATTTAATAATCACATGGATTATTGTACCATAGAGCATGGAAAATGTGTATGCAAACATGATGGTCAGATAATTGTTTAAGTTTTAAGCAACCCCCAACTTAAAATTGGAGTGGATGATATGGTGGGGCCATCACAAAGAGAAAACTCAACAAACAACATGATTACAGGCATAAACTGATGGCTTCTGCCAAGCCCATCTTGAACATGTAAATAATTTTGTTAATTGATTTGACTAAAAGGTCGAGTTGAGGGGGTGAGAGATCCCTACATCTTAGTTTTGCTTTCTATAACAGAATTTACAAAAGAAATTGTAGACAACATCGCTGAATGGAAAGTTGGTTTTATTTTCCCTACAATAGCTACATCCTGTGAGCCTTGAAGTAGATGAGTGAATATCATGTTACCCTGCATGTTGGCCTGTCTTTAGGTGAATCACGTGGAATTGTTGATTGAGAAATTTATGTAAGTTGTCCATTGGCATTTGGGTGTTGAATATATTGTAACTGAGTTGAAGGATGAATATTATAGGTTCCAAAGTATGGTGGTTTTTCCAACTTTACAACATTCTCTTTTACACTTGTTGGTGATGATCTAGAGGGAACAATTAATGACATTGTTGAGGTGGTTACTTGTAAGATTTTTCCTTCAGCTATGGTAGCACATCACCTACTTTTAATAAATAATATTGATGAGTTTCTAAAGATATACTCTTGTGGGAACTTTCTCCTTTTGATGGATGGATCTACCTATCCAATATTACATTTGCAGTTTGCATAGATGCACTTGTTTGTAAAGATCGATTTTGCATCCTTTGCAATAGTTGGGTTGGTGGAGCCAGTCTATGTCCAAAACCCTGAGGAGAGAGAGGGCTTGATGATTGGTTATGAGCAAAATGAGTGATTAAAACATAAGGTGAAGTAGATTCGTTGGAGTCAACAGATGCATTCTACTCATTAAATACAATGTGATTTAATGTGTCACTTTCATTTGGATTAGCTAACTTGCTTAGAAGGCCAAGAATATTTTGGTTGGACATAAAAAGTTTATATTCTGAAATTGAACATCTCACTATATTGTAATATAGAAAACTAGTAAAAGTTGGTGGAACAACGAATTGACAAATTACTTAAAAACAAAACATGAACCAAAACCTTTCCGTAATAAAGATGATGGTTTATTTGAACCAAATATGTTTGTGGGGCTGTCAAATACATATGAGTTTTTAGAAGCATAACCTATAGAAAAGTCCCTTGGATTTCCTCCTCCCAGATGTTCTCTTAAATTGGTTTGTAAATTTGAATTCATAACATCTTACAAAAGAAACAACTGCTTACTACAAAAGGGCTGCAAACAAATCGAGCATATGATATCAATCTATGCGCGAAATATTTTGAATTGAGATAAAAGGATGCACAATAGTGGGAAAACGAACTTCTTACAAGGATCCATAATATTCATAGATTAGATATTTCTTTCAAGTCCAAATAAAGTGAATAAATTTAATACCTCTTCTACATTCATAGTACTATTTTGTGAGCCTATCCTAACCACATTTGAACGCATAAAGTCTGCTTGTTCAGGAGCCTTTTTCCCTTGAGAATCCATCTGCACTATTCCTCTTAGAAATGAGTCTTGTTTAACACTTTATGCATGCCACTAGTTAATTGAATCCATTCCTACTGCCTACTGGAGCATGTTCCTAGGGGGAATTCTCAGCATATCATTTCTAGAACTTTCACCAGACCCAATACGCAATTACTGGGACCTAAGTAAAATGAGTCTTGTTTAACACTTTCTTCATGCCACTGGTTCATTAAATCCATTCCTACTGCCTACTAGAGCAAGTGCCTAGTGGGCATTCTTAGCATATCCTTTCCAGAACTTTCACCTGAACCAATACTCATTTTACTTAGCTCCCAATGATTCATATTACTTTAATATTGAAAATCATCTTCCCTTTGAGGACTTTTCTTAGTGTAATCACTTCCAGATTTTTCACTCTAATTAGAATTCCCCTTGCCTGTTATCTGACCAACACTTGTGCAATCATTTTGACTGTATTGTGACCTATTTATATCATTTGTATATCTTTGAGAATAGCCATAGATTGGGAAATGTATTTAAATATATTTACCTATTGCCCTTGCTGACAGACCAAAGTGTTGCCAACACGTCTGTTTTTCGCACAAGAGTCCCAAATAACATTGTTAGAATTCAACTGGTAGTTGCTTTCTATTGCTTACTCATACTTTTCTACATTTCTCTCCTGATTATCTACATTAGGATTCCTAGTAAATCTACCCATGTGAGAACCTTCTTTCTATATTATCTTCCCATTCTGGCTTGAATTAATGTTGGATCCTGATGCCGGAATGACACAATTGTGTCTTTGCCTACCTCATTTCTTCCGCGATTTGTTTGATCCTCAAATTTTTTCACATGACTACCCAGTTTCTCCAGTTCTAAATGTGTGATATTGTCATTTTCATTCTTATCATGCCCTTTCTTGGCATTTACAAAAATATTATTCTGTTCAAATCCTTTTGCTTCACTTTTTCTCCAACAACTCTGCTCCTTGGATGTAAGATGAAACATTTTGTCAGATTCAGACTTCACCTTGGTCCCCTAATGAGTTATATTGTTGCCTCCCATCAAAATTCATATAGTGGGAAAATACCCTACCATCAGGAGGAAATTTTTCAATATCCTGACTTTTCCAAGAATTTTGTTGTTGGTCATCAAAATTAGTGTGAGAGTGAATATTGTGAGTGTTTTCAAAAGGTTGATAAAGAGTCTTTTCTTGCAATCCACCATATTTCTCGGGCGTTTCTTTAAGAAATTGGGAGAAGGACAATTTAACATCCATTCATATCTCCTTTTAAGTTACACCATCTTTAAATGCCTTAGAACTTATAGAGGAAAGTTTTCTATTAAAAGAATATGATCCAATGTTCGGCATAGACCATACTGAACTACAGTTGCATTACCTAATCTAAAACATTATCCATATGTCGGTGATGTGTCTGCTGAAATCTGGTGCATGAAGAACTCACCAAGTTTCGTTTCAAATTGATACCTATTTTCCTTTTTTTATGAAGAGGAAGAAGCTCCCGTTGATGTTGAAGCTACATTGTTGCTTGATCCTGCCATGACCTCTGACTCTAGCCACATATGAGAAAGCACTTGACAGATTCCCTCCTCAACCTCAGGGCTGAGATTATGAAAGCCTGTAAATGAAACATGTTATATCAAGTAAAATTCTTTGAAGCAACAATAATATCAATCTTAACAAATGTCAAATAGATTACGGTTCTTATTTTGCTTCAATAGGAAAACAAATTGAATTACAGGAACATATAAAGGTAACTTTACCATAAACCAAAGAAACAACAATTGTATAATATGGTGAAGGGAAGATGTAGGTGACAGAAAACACTCTACCTAGTCCAAAAGTTAAAACAAGAACATGCATACAAACTATTGTGGTCCATATCAACATATGGATATTGCATGTGTTTGACCTCTTAATATAGTGGACCATGAACAAGGAGATCACAAAAGGGTGGTTATATGATTGATGATGCATATTTTTGAAATTTTGGCTGGTTACTTACATAATAGAATGCAAGTGACAATATCTGCTTCTTTGACTAAGAGTTGGGTTGTAGTGGGATGCAGACTTTGATGAATGGTAATAATCAATATTTATTATTTGATACAGTTTTACTTTATAGCTACATATAGAAATGTAGATGAGTGTTATTGAATGCATTCAATCTCTATTGTACCACAACCTAGATACTCATAATGATTCGCAGAAGCGCTAAAACTCTAAAAGTTTATGGAAGAGTTTACAACAAAATACTCAGAATGGACCTTTAAAAGATAATTGATTGTCAGATTCTTTATTTCATATTCCTGAAGAATAACATGTGACATCTTAAGCCCTAAGGGTTAGCTCAGTTGGTCAAAATCAGTGCCTCGCCGTTCGGGAGATCACAGGGTCCATTATGCTCGAAGCCCTTGGGGTTAGGCTTTGCTAGTGGGCCGTGGGGCTAGATTCCCTTCGCGGTCAGTCAGCCCATATTTTTCCATGGACGTAGTGACCACCCGTTGACCAAGGTGTCCGTGAACCACAACAAAAGAAAAAATAAAAAAACATGTGGCATCTTAATATATACATAACATCTGAATTATGAAATATTCAGGTGAAACATGGTCAAACTGTCCCTGGATTCCAAACATTGTATCTCAACCAAAGAGGACCATACATGATATGCTTCAAGAAAGAAAAACACTAGTAATAATAATTCATCCTTGTCATCTATAGCATATATATAAACTCCCTTTTGTGGACATATTGGAATTATGACCCTAGCTAAACTTCACACAATTTATTACTTAAGAGCCAAATTGTCAGTGCACATAATAAAATTGGGCACATTTGGACCACATGAAAAAATATGCACTCCGATAACACAAGATGTAACAAGATTGTGTAGCATAGAGATATGCATGCAATAAAAATTCTACATTCTTTCAGCATCTTGTGGGTATATTGTGCCCCTTAAGGATTCGTTCCAGACCTGAGGAAGTTGTGGGATTACACTTGAGAATGGAAAGGTTAGGTTTTTGTCCTCGACAAGTTCCGAAGGGTTAGGTATCAGGCCAGTGAATTGAAATAAGTCATGGAACTTCAATATGGGGTTATAAGCCTGTGGAAACACCACAACGTTATATTTTAGGCCATCAGGCTGCATGTATAAAAGCAGACAGGGATGAGTTAGTTGGAGGCCCCCATGTTGTACCACAAGATTAGGTTGCAGACTAATAGGCTACAGAAGACTAGACACCCCATAAGGTTGTGCTACAGGTTAAAGGATGCATCAAAGGGTTTGTGAAGATTGAAGAGAGTGGAAAAAAAAATAGATCAACATGAAAATGAAGTGGAAGAGATCAAGAGGGAAGTTGATGAATCATAATCTGAAAAACTATATGTAATAGATGTAACTTGTAGTTGATATGTAATTGCAGTGTATTTATAGAAAAGCTTTGATAGTGAATATGTGAGAAACAATATGATTGTGTTGTGTACTTGCCACCAATGAGATATTGAAATGCATATTTGCACTCATTCTCAGTGTTCCATGTGATGCATTTTACTTGGATAGAATGTTCTTCGATTGTTAAATACATATGCTGATGTGTTATGTAAGTGAATTTGCTTTAACGAGCTAAGGATGGTTACATTGTCATGGGAAATCACTTTTGCATGAATGTGAAGAGTATAAGTTGAAAATACAATTGTATTGCTCGTCTTTCTTGAATGAGAGTGAACAAAAACTGGGAAGCTATGACATTTATCCTCACCCTTAAGGTGAGAAACTCGAGTGATGACCTTCATGTTAGAGAAATAGGGCAGTGAAGTCTGGCACACCATGCCTAAACTCCATAGTCAATTTTTTTACTAATCAAGTTAACATATTTAGAGATATAATTTGGATAGGAGCACAATATCAACAATGCAAGGAGATAATCACACAAAAAATCACAAGAAGGCAAGATTGAAAGCAAATTGCCAGAACTATATACATAGTTTGCACTTATTTGCATTACTATATATAGGGTACAAAAGTGTGTGGAGTGTGATCAAAGTTGACAAGGTCTTACAATAAAATACAATGAAGTGGGTGAGGGGTCATTTTAAAAGCCTACTAAAGTACATAAAAGTACAATTTTAGTATATAGTTCACATGTTCATTAAACGAAGTCTCATCACAATTTCAGTTTAACTTATTGCCATGTTAATTTCTTGTTACCAGGCTGAAAACAGTAGCCTAATATCAAAAGAAAATAGTTATTCCATTAAGTGTTACAATATACATTCAAGGGCCAATAAGAAGCTTGAAATTATCTGTTGTATATGCTAATGCACAATCAAAAGTGACTTTCCTGGCCCTATCTTAAACTGTGGCAACCTACTATGCAGATTTTGTACCCATGGTGTCGTATTGGATCAACTGCTGAGTTTTTAGATTTTTACACATTGGAATACCTGAGATGCACAAGAACACTAGGCATTCTCATTAGAAAATGCCCAAAGTTAGAGTTCAAAGGAAAACAAAAGTCATGGCAGACTGAGGTTTCTAGTGAGATTTGCTTTCTCATGTAGACCTCTCACAAAAGGTGGTTCTCTGCATACTTTCATTTCAATTTGTACATTAAACAAATGCTTTTGTAATTATTAGCAAGAAGTTTACAATTAGGGAGCATATTATTATTGGAAAATTACAAAATCTCAAATGCATAGATTGACCAAGTCAGAGAAGAAAGTCCAACAGTTAGAATACTAAGCTCATTTCAGATGCCTTATTTGCTGATCTAACTGATAGGCTTTCTATTGTCAGAATATGACAGATTTGCAGTTATGTGTGTGATAGCTTGCACCCTAATTTAGCTCCCAACTACATATCACAAATGTAAGCTAGCACATCTAGGTAAACAACTATTTAGTATCCCTGCCCATGTCACACATGATGATATTTCCCTTCATATCATAGGTTGTGCCATACTCAAAAGACTTAAGATACATTTGTCACCTTGGAAATTTTCAAATGTCTATTTCGAAATTTTCTAGACACTTAGTAAAATCTAAAAGTTAGGAATATATTTGAAAAATGTTTATGAAATTTCATATAAATGCAGTTCTATTTTCTGTTACCTTTCATTGCTATACAAATGTGCTTTGTCTGCATTGTGAAGCACACCACCCAAGGATTTGATTCTAGATCCATCCAAAAAATCATGTGAAGGAGAAGAGGAATCTATGACCAGGAAGAGCCTCTAAATTAGAAATGTCTTATAAATGCTTCAAGTCAGAAATCACCTTAATTGTATACATTGTTGAGTTATACATATCAATTTTAGGCTATATGATTGACATGCTTCAAGTTCCAACTGGGGGAAAGAGACTGCAAACAGGAGAAAACCAGATATCATATTTCATAATTTAGCACTAAGATTAAACTGAAGAGAGAAGAAAAGCAAAAAAGTATAAAGGCTTGTGGAATCCCAACATAGGGAGACCTGACGAGATTTATTTGCAATGTCAAAATTATGGTGATCTTCTAGATTCTGATGGGGCTGAATTATGATGAGATTGACATAATGAAAAATATTAAACTAGGCAAGCATAAATATTACTAGATATACTATAAAATAATCTTTAGACACCAAATGACAGACAAAATAAAAGAGAAATCTAGCTAGAGTAAGAAGTTAAAATTCAGAACCTAGAAGCAATGGAGCTGTAAATTCCAGAGCCAATGCAACACTACAGATGTCCAAAAAATAGATTAATTGAAAGCTATTACATATCCTATAAATGTTTTCTTATAGTGTGTGGAAACACTGTAACACACCCCCTTATCTAAGCAGGGATGGCTGCTATGTTACCCAAATCTTATCATGTAGTTACAAGAATAGGGTAAAGTCTCTTGGATTTTTTTTTTACTACCAAAACAAATAGAACTTGGAAAATCAAATAACAAGTATCTAGGCACAACCATGTGCTCAACAAGTAGTCAAAGGTGCTAAAGGCATGTTGCAAGTTCTATCCAACTAATTGGAGGGCAGTATTCAAAACTAGGGTGACTACCTTTGAAATTGTATAATTGAATTTTCTACTTAGCTACTTGTATAATTGCACTAGTTTGTGTCTACTTACGTAGCTTCCTGTACTTGTAACAAGTGGTGCAAAGACAAATAAAGATTACCTTCAATGGAAGCTCCAAACTGCCTATCAATGATAATGTGTAAAACCATTTTATAGTGGCATAAGACTACATATATTGTTACTTGTACAATGTTTACTACCTTGTGATTCAAACTAAAAGAAAGAAACCAAACTAAGCCCATATAACAGTTCTTATTTAAACAAGTTGCAAACCATGGAGAAACATTTCATCCCTCTTCCTTTGAAATATGGAACATGAAAATTTTCATGTGATTCTCTCTCCTCTCTCTCTCTCTCTCTCATATGGTCTGTTAGGTTCCTATACCAATAGGTTTCATCTTTCATGATTGACAGTGGAAGGGCTAAATATGTTCATCATTGCAGGCTGCAAAGGTTCCATATTTTGTGTACATACAATGAAAATTAAAAAATGAAAAGAGGGTATGCCTTAAAAGAATAATCAAAAGGCAAGAAAATCAAATGGTCAAGAGAAA